>CM061536.1:107467755-107484548 GCA_030545055.2 Neoaliturus tenellus | reverse complement strand
CTTATACACTAAAACAGAGCATTTAAGGATCTGGAGATAAAACTACTGAAGATCAGAGCCATTTTGGTATCAATGGACTTCTTAAGGCCCCTAGATGATAGGAAAAATATAGTATTCCAGAGAAAATGTCTTATAACTCTGTAAAACGAATTTTAAACCTTATTTAGACAAACCTAAGACGTTATTTTGTCGATTTCATCACTGCTCCAAGTGATTTATATCCTGAAAATTGAAACCACCTCTGATTTACAAGGTAGTTTTTGTAAACAAAGCAGACGACTTCAATTCCATGATCATTGTCAGATAACAAATGACAGCAAATAGGCCTACAACACTAAGATTGCAGTTATTCTGAAAGCAGTAAAATCAATATTTAACAGCTGATTCTTTGATCAATTTTTACTTATATTATTTTACTTACTGCATTTAAACTCACGACTTATAGTTACACCTATGTTTTCGTACCTCATCCACACTAAAAAAATCAACAATAAATAAAAAATAAGGAAACAAAATCATTTAGTTGTAAAATACCGAGCCCTTTACCATATTTCATCCATTTATTTTTGTTACAACCAAGCCTTTAACTTCATAAAACTCAAGTCAACGTATAGGCTTATGTGCTTCTACGTAGTTTACGTACAATTAGTTTACTGTTCTCACTGATACCAAAGGGATACTGAGTACTAAAAGATAAAATACAGAAGATAACTCTAGATAAACAAGTAAAACTCTAGATAAAAAGACACAAGAAAAATGACTAAGAACAAGAAAAGATATAGAAAGAAAGTGCAAAACAATAGACTGAGAACAACAAAAACAATTTGAATAGTGAGTTAGTGACAATAAAAACTTAATACCAATTGGCAAGAAAATCGTAAAGGAATAAATGGAAATGATGTATAAAAATATATTATCATTAATTAAAAAAACACTTGTTTTTGTAAATTAAAATACACTTTATTTCAAAACCATTCACCATCAGTCATCTGCATTCATGATAGTTCAAAGAATTGAACTATCATTGATAGTAACTGTTCGCATTGCTAAAGAAATGTTAACATTTAAATTTTAATATTATGTTGTAGGGATTTTAGTAGATTATGTGACATTAAAACTTAATAAAAACATCACAGTTTTTTAATAATAAAAAATTACGTCATTTCTGACGGGTTTGTGCCCCTCCCCCCCCCCAAATAACAACTCTTATGTTCAAATTTTAAAGGAAAATGAGAAAGTATAAATTGAGATTCAGAGTAAATTATTTTTTGAATGTGTTCAATTTGTGTGGGAAAAAGACAGAGATGTTTTGTTCCTAGTAAATAATATAGAGACTGAATATTTTTTTATTGCTGAACAACAGCTGCTGTCCTTTCAACATCCATTTTGATAAATCGGTTTGATAGAATAGTTTTCCTGTCGGTTTCTTATAGTTACTTTAAAACTAATATTTTAAAAATACACCCTTGTATTATCTCTCACAGTTTGCTTGGCATGTAAAAATGCTTTTATGGTTAAATCCTTATTCAAATTACAATTTACCAATGTAAGCCACGAGTTAAATGTTTGGCGCACCGTTTTACTAAGTCACCCCCTTTCCTCCTCACATTGTTGAACAATAATTATTGTTGTAGGACAAGGTAAAATACATAATTGTGTAATTAAGTTCGACTTAGTCTGCAACTTTCCCATTTTTTGATCCAAAACGTATGTTAAACGAATTACAATTGCCATCTAACGCTCACACCCACTTAAAGTGCACAAAGTAGGCCCAAGTGTGTAATGTACAACAGAGACTGCAGGATGCTCTAAAATAACACATAACATGACCCTTACTTCCTCCAATAGCGCTCCTCTCATGGCTACAGTGTTGATTGGATAAGGGGCAATAAAAATAAAATATGGTCATGATGTAGCCCTATCACAAACTAAAAACAAACAGAAAATTTTGGAAATAATATGAATTTTGCTAAATTGGTAGAAATTATGATACTTTCGACAGTTGTCTTTGGCCGAATAGATGTATTACAGTTGGTTATTGAGTAATTAATTCGTAAAGTAATAAAGCACACCATTTAATTTCATTATATTACTTTTATTTAAGTTATAACAATTAAATCACAAATCTTATACTCTAAAACAAGCTCCGTTTGTACGGGGAAACTTTTTTTACGCTCCAAGGATTTTTGATTTTTTGATTGAATATGGGGGTTCTGGCCACCAGAAATCGATTGGAGCTGGTCCCATATCTGGGAAAAATCCGGTTTTCGTTCTAGAGCCCTTCAAAGTTTCCATGTTATCCTTATGGAGATTTTTAAATTGAACAAAATCAGCTTAACCTGTAATTTAATAATTTAACCTGTAGTTTAATAAAATTATACCAAGTGCAGCACCCTTTGGCAAAACGAGTGAGCAAAGCGAACGAGCTTTGTGTGAGAACGAAATTAATAATTTTACCGAGCTTAAGCTCGGTCCCCCTGGTACTTTTATACAATCAAATACAACACTTCGGTTAAAATTATTAAATTTTTAAGAGACAAAAATGAAAGTTTATGGATCAATATTTTAAACGAGTCCTAAAAAAATCAAAGAAAATAAAATCAAATATCTTTATTGTCAAAAACAGAGATAGTTGAGAAGGTCACGTTTCTGTTGGATAAACCTATTTGTTATTCATGTCTAGGTGTAATCTAAATTGTGACCTAAGTAATTATTTTCAATCACAATATTTGATAAATCAGTTTTCTACGCATTATTCTTTATTAGTTTAATTGTTTTACAACGGTTTCTGTTTTAAAGTTAGATTTTAGCATAGTAATAGCATATTAAGGCGCTTTTCACCTTTAACATAGTAAGATTCACGAAAATAGATCGATAAAAATGTTGACAGCTGAGTCAACGTCCTCCTCCGTCACCTCCTCTCGCCAACGTTGTCTTTTTTGGACAGTTTACCATGTGTAATATCGTATTAAAATATGCTTTTGGATTGATTTGGCAACAGTGTATCATCACTCATTTGACTATTTTCATGAACCACGCGATAAGAATTTGTAGATATTGTAAATGAATATATAAATTATGTGTTGGTTTGCTTTCAAAGAATACCTATGGAATCCAGTTGTCTATCAGAACACCCACAGAAGTGCAGAAAGGAAGTGTGCAAGTGAGACGGAGGATGCTCTAGGATAATTCGTAACCGAACTCTTCCTCTTGCATCAGGAGCGTTGAGCGCTGGAGTGCGCTTACAAGGTGATGTATGGGATGCCGGGACAAAAGCACTACATGGTTCGCATCTACAGTTCACGTAACAAGAGACCGCGTGAGGGAACACACTTCCGGAGGCTCCGGGGGGAACCGGGGAGACTTTGGACACAGAAAATAATTGGTCTTCTGTTAAGACAACTGAGAGGTTTTTCAAGGCGATTTAAGTCTACTTCTGGAAAAGTTTTATTACAAAAGTGAAGTAACTTTCAGTGAAAATTTTCTTCTCTAAGCGACATTTCTATGAAGCATGATTACATCCTTATAAAACTACTAAAGATAAAAATATTTCTCTAGATACTTAGCAGAAAAAATTACTACACACATGATTACTTTTAAACAAATAATTTCAGAGTTGGTTCAGATACGATCACATTGTTATCCAGTTAATAATCTTCATTCCGCTCTGTCAAACTTAATCCTATACTATAATACGAGCAGTGTCTGATGCATGTATTACTATGATCTCGAAATATAGTGGGAGATTTAGCTTAAACTTCGCATTTGGGAGTGTTTTGGTCCAATAATAAGTTAAGCAACCTCCTCAACCCCCGGAATATATATATATATATATATATATATATATATATATATATATATATTCATTATGTTTCACTGCCTATAGGCTAAGAAATGTATAAAACCATCAACTTACAAAACGGAAATTAGATGAATATATTTCGCAAATCGCTTCTTCGGCATCAAATACAAAATTACAAAACAAAAATAAAAATAAAATAAATAAAAATTGGAATAACCTCTATATATATATATATATATATATATATATATATATATATATATATATATATATATATATTAAAATCTAAAACTAACTTTAAAATATGTAATTTTTAAACATTGGTCTAGTGGGTTTCCACAAAGGCAATTAAATAACAACGAAAGGTAAAAAATATTAGAATGAATTGGTTTCAATCATTGGTTTTGAAACAGCTGTCACCTGTGGGATAGTAATGTTGGCGTAAACTTCAAAGCCTAATTACTATGATGCTATAATAAAAGTTAATTAAAACCAACGAGCAAATCTCGACTTGCCTAATACTCTAATTCATATGAAAATTTATATCTTTACGCTTGTAATACACCTAAATAAATTCATTGAAATATAATACGTGAAAAGATAGATTAAGTTGGCGAGCATACGAATTCAGATTTGGTTACTTGAAATGTTTATACAGAAATGTATTGTCAACATTTTAAGTTATCGATGCATGAAATATATTTAATAACAAATTCTACTGCGAAAACCACTGAATAATGGTTTAGCAGCATATTAAAGAATTATGTAAAATAAACATAGATACATTTGCTTGCTTTAGCAACATTTGCTTTTGATTCACTTGGATTCAGTAAGAAATCGTGAGGCGCCGATTTGATTACTCTTTTTTGGTGACAGGAAGATTGTGATGAATTGTTGTACCTTCAATAACAATGTTGCGTTGAATGTACCATGGAATACTTGGTAAATTTGACTGATATTATGATATTACACTATTGATATATACCCAAGAATATAATGGGTATATTTCAGAGTAAAAAAGCAAGATATAGAAATTATAAAAATTTAAATAAAAACAGTTTAAAATGTCAATAAATTAAACAAGTTTAAAAAAAGTATTACATTATTTAGATTCTATAAAATAATTAAAACAATAATTAGTATTTGGTTTCTTGTACACATGTAATCATGTAAAAAGTCATAATCAAGGTGGAATTGTATGCAATGACACACATACATCCACTGGTTTTAATTTAATTTATTACTTGCTTTCTTGCTACACTCCTTTTCATGACTTATTAAATACGACACCAACGGCTTTTTAAAGTTCACACAAACTAAAAATACAATTGAAGAATATTTGTAAAAAGTAAACATCTATATTTTTTATTTTATTTAAAATAATACGTAAAAAAGTAACTACGTATGACAAATGTTATTTAATAATAATAAAATATATCAATATATACTTCGCATTATAATAACTGTTTGCCCAACATAAACCGAAAACAAAAATGGCAACCGAACTTAAAAAATTGCAAAAAATCTCAGAAAGCATTGTTTACACTCTTACCTTCATATCCGAGCGGGAGGTTGAGAAGTGGAGCACAGACTGAGTGACGACGTCCCGGCGCCATCTTTATATAACGACCGCCTCCTCCGCCGCGGCCTGGACGTGGACCTGACCTTGGTCGTCGCCGAGGGTGGACCATCCCATGTCCGGTCACTGTGGCGCAAGGGAAGCTGTGATGATGTGACTGTGGTGTCCATCAAGGTAGCGGCTTGGGATGTCATATTCTTTGTATAACATGACCACCTCCTCCGCAACGGCCTGGCCGTGGACATGGCGTTGGTAACTACCAGGGGTGGACTCCTCGACGACCCACCGTAGGAATTCCATGGAGACCAGCGGCCCCAAATTTGATCTCAGATTCAAACACTCAATGCCTCCAAACGAAAAATGGCGCAAACCTTGAAGTCGAGACTAATCCCAGGGCAGTTGACGAATACTTTTCAGATGCTGCAGCAACGTCTGGGGACGAAGGAGCCCTCGAGAACCGTGACAGTGACAGTGACAGGGGTGGATCATGTCCGATCACTGTAACGTGAGGGAGGCGGAGAGTATCGGAGATGATGGGACTGTGGTGTCCTTTAAGGTAGCGACTAGGGTCATTATATTCTTTATATAACATGACCACCTTCTCCGCAGCGGCTCGGTCGTGGACCTGACGATGGTCACCCACCGGGAGGGGACCATGTCCGGTCATCGTGGCGCGAGGGAAGTGGTGAGTCGTGGAGGTGATGAGACTGTGGTGTCCTTTAAGGTAACGTTTGTCGTGGTTCTTTGTGATTTTAAGTTTTGGATGGTTGAAGCCGATTGACTTAATAAAAGAGGAGGATCTGGGGATATTAGGAGTTGGTATGGTTTTTACAATGGGGGATGAAAACTATCGATGGAAGGGAAAAATATCTGGGTAGTCGAATGGATATATAGCTACCCGAAAGTAGCTACAGACCATAGTGTGCAGAAATGTGTGTAGCTTTTTGAAGGTTTAGAAATGTATCCAGCCAAGCTACCATTGTTTTTTCGCTATTAAATAATGACTTTGTCTAAAGAATCAGCTGATCTTAGACAATGAAAAATGAGCCGTTTTAGGGTTGTCGTTTAGTAAAGTGATACTCCCTTAAAATATAAAATTAATTTTGAAGGCTGACCAGTAACGAAAACAATTGAGAAATTTGGTAAATTATTCATCTTTTTCAACTGGACCAAGAATTCATACTTTTTTTTATTCTAAAGCTTTTTTTGATGTATTTGATTCATGCCTAAAGTAATTGGGTGGTAATGAGATGGTTCAGTGTTACTATAGAATTGTTTATTTTATTAAACTGAACACCTTCGTATCCACGCGAATATATTGTCTTGTTTTATGTGTAATAGCATATTTTAACATATCGCGTCTCGGCGGTTGGTGTGTGCGTTAGTCCTAACTTGATCAAACTGAGTTACATAGTTATTTGATTTAAATTCGAACTTAGACGACGCAATTGGTCATGGCTCAGACTTTATATCGCAGTTAAGGTACATCGATGAAACATTTTGAACTAATGTAGTTTATTAAAGTAAAATAATAAAAATTGGTTCGATTTTTTTAATATGTGTAAGTATCTTAAACCCCCAATTATGAACAATTATGAGGAGTGGAGGGGGGAGGTCAGGTGACCTATGACAAGTAACATTAAAACTTATATAAACCATACAAAATTCATACACATTAAAGGGTAATAAGTTTAATATATTAGGTTTATTAAAACACACGTTTCTGAAAGACTAGCTTGGAAGGTATAGTAATAGTAACCTTTATAAAAAAATAAATACAAAAATTAAAAATAGATTTTTATCACACTACATCGATATCGCCTTTTTTTCGACCCTCCCTTCTTCAAACGAAACTATCTCGGCCTAGGACGGCAAAATGTTTAGGCCTAGGCCGGTAATGGAAATCGGTAGCAAAGAATATAACAGGTAGTAACAACAACAACAACAACAACAACAACAACAACAACAAATAACAAATCAGTGACGTAGATAGAAGTTCAGCTGATAGTAACTGTCAAATATATATGACGTACTGTCTGGAGATGACTTGTTGGCCAGTGAGGGGGGTTGCGGGGTGAGGGGGAAGCTGAAGCATGCCATTGGCCAAAACAATTTTGCTTTTTGTTTTTGTTTTTTTTTTATTCCACCATATGTTAAGCTATTAACAAAACTAAAAACATACAGCTTCCCTACGATGTTTTCTTTTATTTTGATGTCAGCTGTCTTTCTCTACATTTAATTAGGCTAGCTGGTTTGTCAACAAAGACAATTGTTTACTTTTTTTAGCAAAAATTTTTCATGTAGAATAGTACAATTTAAGTTTGTTTTTATTCCTTAGTTGACCAAATGACCGGTAGGTTTCGGATGTAAATTTCCCCTCGCCCCCCAACCCCCTCAGTGGCCAACAAGTCATCTCCCGACAATACATGGGAAAATGGTGCTTTTCCCTTGGGATCAGTTGCAGTTGATACCTATCATTAGAGTATTCTAGTTTCGGTGGCCTTTGCTAATGTAAAGTGGTTGCCTAGCAACCAAAAACACAAGCAGTACATCTTGATAGGTTAGTTGATGTTATGTTTTGCTTGTTATGAACGGAAATAATTTTTTTCACTTATTTAGAATTTATTAAATTGTGTAGTGTGATGGAAAACATCGTTCGTAACTCATCCAAAATGTTTTGCCTGCTCTCGATCGTTTTAAGTTCTCGACTTCGTCTCGAACTTGAAGAACGATCTCTAGGCCGGCAAAATCCCATTTTCGGCCCTTGCAACGAAATATACTATTTAAGTGCAATAATTTTGTAATAATTTGATTTTTTTTTTAGAAATAAATAAAAAATTCTGTATTTAAAGGCCTCAAGTAACGGAAAAAAATGATAATAAAAAACTTTCCTAAGTGTCAAGGTAGAGTATAAGGTTCTAAAGTCACATGGTAAGCATATGGAACATTGCATTCAATATAATTTTTAATTCCTAAAGTAAGGTAAATGCACCAGTAGTGGACTCTGTGCCAGTAGTGGACACTTTCGTCTTTGAAAGGTAATAATTACCTTGTTTTTAAAATAAAACGAATTGTTTTTTTGGTTGACATAATCTTTGATTATTTTTCTCTTTCTTATAACAAAGGCTATGAATTATCCTTTATTTTAAAGAGATTAAGAGTATTTTTATTTGAGGCCTACTGAAATTTGCTATTGAAGAGGTCACTCTTATTCAAATAGATAAGGAGGTGAGTTTGGAATTTCTTAATTTTAATAAGGTTTAAAGATACATAGGTTTATAAATTGTATTAATATGTAATCATAGAAAAATTTGGATCACTTTAAAGCAATAATTTGGAAATTTTGATGAATTGACGCAATAATAAAACACTGTCCACTACTGGTACACGAATATCAATGAAAATCCAGTAGTGGACAGTGTGGTATAGCCTGTCTTAGTTTAAGGTTTTGGTTCACATTCTGAGTATGTATGTGTATAAATGTTACAGTGTCATTTGTTGTGATAGCTGCACATCTCTCAGTTTGTTTTGGGGAATTTTATAACTCGTTTACCGTAATAACTTTAAAAGATGTTTATTTGGTCTAGCTATATAACTTTAAATACATTTTAGCTAAAAAAAAGACACATAAAAAATAGATAACATGTTTCCTGCTAAACCATACTTCTTTTACAAGTAGTTTCAAATGATCCTAAATAAATTCTCCAGTGTTAGAATAGAAATAATATAGCAACTGATGCAATTAAATTATTGCAACTACGCAATAAAATGCAATTCTCCAATCATGTTTTATGTTGTCTTCATCTATCGTGTTCAAATTAATTTTATGAACATTGGCCAATAATTCTGTGAAAAATTGTAAATCGTGGGTTTTATTGCTTAAGAAATATTAATATCTTTATTCAAATGATCATATCAACTTATTTTTCACACGAAATGGTAGAAAACAGTTAAGATTCAATGAGGTGTCCACAGTGGAACAAGCGTCTGTCCACTACTAGCAAACATACTCTTTTTTAACTGTCCACAACTGGAACATGTGCATAACTTTATTTTATCGGTTCATACAAGATTATTTTATGCTGAAAACTACATTTATTGAATAATTTGCAAACAAAATCAAACCAGGCTTCACCTTGATCCATTAAAACTATTGTAGGTATTCAAATTCCCAGCAATTCGGTGTCAAACTCCCTCCTATCCTTATACTGTCCACTACTGGTGCGTTTACCTTAAATCATTTTGATACAAAGCGGCTTTCGAAAGGTATAACATTTCGGAAGGTACATTGCTTTTCATGTTTAGCCCTACGATGTTTTCTGTACAACTCTTGATTATCTTCAATTTCCATCTATTCCAGACTTTTAAAGTGGGGTTTGCTTGTTCTCTATATTATTAAGACTTATTTCTGTATCCTCGAGGCAATTTTCTCATTTGTACACAAAATGTGTTCATCAATGATAATTTCAGAGAGCTTTTCCGAGGATATTTACCAAAAACGTATTTTTGAAAATATTTTCTGTTATTTTTTTTCATTTTCAAGTCATATTTTGGTTTAATTTTTGTTAAATAAACTTAACCGTCTTGAATTATAACAATCTAGTATATACATTTGATTCTTGGGGGGGGGGGGGGGGATGAGCAATTCATAATCAGATGTATTTTAAAGTATCAGGCAGAGTAATGTTTAATCAATCTACCTATTACTGCAATGCGAGTAAACGTAAAAAACTAGCTAGACCCGAAGGAGAGTAATCGTTGCAAATGAGCTTGCCTTAGTAAAATTATTTGCATTATCTTTTTAAGAATAAATATTTTTTAAGTTCAGTGGCGACACAAGGGGTATAAAAATTATTGAGTACCAAGACCTGTGGTAGTACAGCTAATATAATAATAAATCAAAATATCCGTTGTTTGTACTAGAATTATTTTTAATCTGATTCTTATCACTTTATAACTTTTTTAATCCACCAACATTGCCAGAGTCTGTAGTACAGTGCCGGCCGCCTTGGGTTTTTATTCATATAAGACCAAAGATAAATTTAAAACATCGGCTTCAATCTTTTTATCAATATTCATTGATAAAAAGATTCATTTTTATGTCATTTTAGAGGAAATTTTAATTCAGAGGTCACTTCGAAATTAAAATTACTATTATAGAGCGATCTATGAGATTAAACAACTAAAAAATCGCGTCCAATACATAAAAAAAGAAATTGAGAATACCTTGTTTTTTATTAAACAAACTTTCAATAATATATAACTTGTGATTTCATAGATACCTATGCATTAAAGTTTCCCTTGAAATGACATAAAGATGAATATTTTCGACCGATATCAAAGGCGCTGCGGATGTTTGAAATTTAACATTAATCTTATGGGAAAAGAAATCCAATGCGGCCGGTACTATAGACTCTTGAGGCAAATTATGAATGAAGGATGAGTGTAAAATGGCTGTGATGCCTTGTGTATCTATATAAAGTTTACACTTTTTTTAAGAAGCGAATAAAGAAATAAACGAATATTCAATGTGTCACTTTTTCACAACAATGTGAAGACTGCGTAATGCCACGATGCAGTTAGCATACTTAACACATACCACAATTTTTTACAGATACATTTCATACATGTCGTGAAAACCACGCTACATCAATACCAAAAACATGTATGATCGACAGCTCTATAATAGCTATTCAGTTCCAAGATTAGTTGCACCTTTTTCGGAGCAGTTTTGTTCTGCGCCCGCGTTGTGGTGGTACCGCTCCCCGTAACAGCTACTCCGTCACGTCCGCAACGGATCCCCCATCTCGACTCGGTTGTCGCGACAGTTGGTCTCTTGACACGACAGTCACGATCGTGGGTCTGTAACCTTGACTGTAACCCTGTCTTCTACCGTCGGGCCTCACAAACCGGCGAAATTGGGAGACGAAGACGTGTGCCTCTAAAGAGGGAAAACAACTAGAACCTGGGCATGCGCCGTGTTTTGATGTGAATTCAAATTGTTCCTGGAGAAAAGCTCAAGCCTTGTTCACTTATCAATTAAAATTGTAGTAGTGGAATTTGGAGAGAGGTATGAATAATATTTTTATTAGAATAATGAGTTGTTGTATTTTCATAGTCCCGAACCAATCGAGATCGGAGACCGGTTCAGTTTAGCAAATTTTCGGAATAGGTGGAATCCATAAATAATGTAAGGTATTTAATCGGCTACTCCCGCTATCTACTCGAGCAGTGTGTGAGTTACGGACTCTATAATTGCGATTGGATAGTGATTGCTAGAGATGAGACCGTGTTAAATTTTGAAAATCGTCAAAAAGAGCGAAGTAATCACGTATAACAGAGCAAATTCCATATTATTGACGTTTTGGGTTTCCCTTGTTTTATAATTTGAAAAATTCATATTTATTAGACAACTTGTGTTTGGATTAGGCGGTATTTCGGAATAGCGGGATTTGGATTATCAGGGCTCTATAACTTATCAATGAGGATACGTTGATATATGAACCAGTTGGCCCCAAAAGATTAAGGTCATCCCCCTTTCAATATTTTTATTCGAGAGTGTTACAAATCATCAATAACATGTACACATTAAACAATATTTTCTGTATTTTGAAATGTATTTGTGTTAAACATAAGATGAGGTTTATTCTATACTCTCAACAAAAATGTTTAATTTCTGATAAGTTAAGACCAAAAAGAAGAACCTAAACAAGATCTGAACAATTAAATATTAAATTTAAAATTGATTGAATCTGATACCTTAAAGTTCCTCAATCAATTTGTATTTTTTTTTTTAAATTGTTCAAAGGGTCGTGGATGAATACTTTTTAACCACTTGACACGAAAAAAATTTAAACAGGAAACATTAGGATGCAATACTGAGATCGTAGTATTGCATGTATGTATTTTAAGTATTTTAAAAGTGCAAGCTTTAATTTGAATCACAAATTTGATTTGTTAATTTAACTGTTAGTTTTTTTCAAAGATACGTTAGGCCTATACTTTTGTACCATCGACTAACTTGAGTGTTTGAGGGTGTCAATTCACCATGCTTAACTCACTGTGCTCTGGAAAATACGTAGTCAATGTATAATTTAAAATACATCTAAAATGTAGATGTATAAAATCTTATAGTTATCTAGATGTATATTATATAAATGAGTATGTTTTAATGGAAGAACAAGTAAGTGCAGTAGAAGCTTTTTGTAGGTTCGAAACTTTACCCAGCTGCCCTTGTTCATTTGGGCAAATGAATCAATTGTTGGACTTTGTCTATAACATATCTAATCCTAATGCGATCCATGTGCAACTATCACACTCACCCTTCAGTTATATCCACTTTAAAACACTCACCACGGAGTACTTCTCTGTAATAAATATATATAATTTATGTAATAAATTTTATATTAAGACAAGGTAAAAGGGATAGAGCCTGTGCAGTCAAGTGGTCGTTGCAGTAACTTCCGGAATACGTTTTGAATTGTGTTCAACAATTCTGAAGTCTCACTGATCAAAAATTTATCGTGTAGTGAATTTTAAAACCTGCTACCATTTTTGACTATATTTTAAATCCGATAAAAGCAAGAAAAGTTTCAAATATTTTTTTATTAACTTTAGATTTACTTCAGACCATAAATAGCTAAGTATAGATTTTAAAAAATCCAAAAACGAGTCAAATAGAACAAGTATAATTTATTTGAAACCCCTCCCACTTTTGTCAGACTGATAAATGCATAAAATGGGAGCAAGAGAAGCCCTGCATGATATTCTGAGAGCAGTTCTTTTGAATTAAACTCTTAATTAAATAAGTACCAGGTTAACCGAGGCTAGCTCGTTGGTTAATTCAGTTTTGATATAGTGTCATGGTAATTATTTTGGTAACTATTAAATTTCCACCAACAACCAAATATACCTCTTCACAGTTAACAGCTGTTTAAAAAGGTCTGCTTAACATTACTGTTCCTTAGTTTTGTATACCTTTCGTTGTTATTTCGTTACCAAAAATTACAATTTTTTAAAACTTAAATTTATACAAAAATTGGAATTTTCCTGGGATTGAAGCTGTTTCTAAACTTATTTTTGGGCCAAAACACTCTTAAATGCAAAGTTTAAACAAAATCTACCCGCTAGATTTCGAGACCGTGGAACACACATCCCTTCAGACATTTCTCGTATTATAGTATAGGATTTTGAATTCGAAACAAATGGCACGGACAAAAAGAAGTAATTAAAAAAAAAACGATTTCTCTTTCCAACCCCATGAACTAATTTTATGAAATCATTCTAAAAATGTTGTATAATTTTTCACCCACCTGCATCAAGGTTTTGAAAATAATACATGGACTAAAAACCTTCAACCATACATAGCAAACATACATTATAACCAGAAGGCCACACGCAATTCAATTTGTCATTTGAACTAGTTGCCGCCGGTCGCTAGTTACTGAGCCATCTTCGGTCAGCTGTCCTGTTATCAGTGAAGGTCAGAGTCAAGGTCAAGGTCAAAGTGATTACGGCGATGACCGAGGTCCTTGGTCCTTCGAACGGGATTCTGCGGTTTCAACTTGGCGTTCCTCGGCTGAACCGTCCCAGAAACTACATCTCAACGGAGAGTCAGGGTTGAAGTGAATTTGAATCATGTTTGATGAGCAGGTAGCTGATAAATGTAGGTCATGATTGTTCATAGTGAATGTATTTGATTGTTAATCTCTTTGATTAATTTTAGATACGTGACACTATTAAATAAATGGCCAGTCGATGTACAAGTTCTGATATTTTAGTTAAGTCCTACTAAAAATGACAGATTTACATTTTTACTATCGTTATAAACATAATAATACAATTCTTAATGAAAAGGGAACATAGAACGTGACCAAAATAAATATAAGAGAACGATTAAAGATGTTTATTTAAAAAGTGCATTTAACTGTTCAGAAATTTATAATGTTTAATATGTGTCATATTCAAGAATTTAAAAGGGAAAATGATTCTACTGCCTGAGGCCAAAATACCAAAAACCTTAAACTCAAACCTCAATATCTTCCACCAGATGAAGAAAATTTTCCTGCCATTGAATCCTTGAAAAATAATTATTTAAAGCACCGACGTATTCTTGGGTGTATTTTAAGGTAAGTATGACTAAAGGATGAGTGTGAAGGATCAGGAGATGTAGCTTTGTTACTGACAAATACCAGCTGATTCATTTACCATAGGACTCTTAACCCAATGAACAAAAACGATTGCATAGTTTAGAATCTTCAAAAACCCATAACTTTTTGCAGGATCGAACCGGTAACTTCCAATTCAAAGACGAGTTCTATAACCGGTTATGTACCAAGACTCAATTAGTATTGATGAAACCTCTTGATCCACCTCATCTTTATCTAAACTAAAATCATATATCATTAAGATCAAATTATTTAAATGTAAATAGCCAGTTTCTTAAGCACAACACTAAATTGACTATAGGTCAGTTCGGGAAAATGTATAAAACTTATCGTTTACGTTGAACCCAGCACCCGGCTCATTTTGTAACCGCTAAGCACATTGTTCACTGTGCGTGGTAACCACAGCCACCTCTAGCAGACTACCAAGCCGCGTCGCTCTGGTTCATTAGGCATACTTACTCGCAATCACATGTAATAACGTGGCTGGAACAGCATCTTTATTTCGGTTTAGAAGCGCATATTTCCTTTGTGTTGTGAAGCGCCAATTATAATTGTCGTTGCGACGATGTAGCCGCACAAGGACGGAGTTTCGTGGCCGGGCAAACCTGTGGGGGGAGGGGTTGGCAGGAAAGAAAATTTATACTTAGAATTATTTATATATTTGACAAACAATTACATTATTCTATAATTTTTCAATCATAAACAACAATGGCAAAAGCGAACATAGCCTAAGTAAAACATTGGAAAAAAGTAAAAAATTCGTAAAAACAAAACAAAGCGTTTAAGAACCCGAGTTCCTGATTGGATGAGTGGTTGAGGTGTGAGCAGCTTGAGGCTTAGAAAAACAATATTTACGACACACTATAGGTTTAATAATAGGTTCAATAATTGCTGCAAATGTAAAACTCTTTACATAACGGAATGAATTAAATGTAAAAATCTTACATTGGCCTTATTGTTTTTGAATACGGGTCTTTTTTAGAAAAGGGATTCTGCTTTTAAAATTTGTCTTAAGCGAATTAATTGGTTACAAAATAGATTCCTAGTAACTTAAGGGTTTGCAAGGGTTAAATATTCGAAAAAATTGTGTTGACCAAAAAAAGAATTCAAAGTTAAATAACTACAGCTATCGTGCTGTGGCTTAGTTTAGGTATAAAAGGTAAACTAAGGCTATTGGACTTTCTGAAAAAAATGTATTTTCTTAGTTTAGACTTAAATATGTGTAACAAAAATGATGACTTATTCTGATCACTATTAAATTGCAAGTCGACAGTGTTAATGTAAATTATAGCTGTTGTACTTTAGTATTTTCTGATCTTGGTGGAAACGAGGGATTGATGAAATGAAAACGTAATAAAAGCTTACTCTAAACCAAGTAACATCAAGGAATATAACCATAGGAACTTAACAGGAATAAGTTGTCACCAAACTAGATATGGTATGCTCCCACGTAGTTTATGGCTACCATAAATTAATGATGAGACCTACTGCTTACCCACAACATATGAATGCCATTAACTCCCTGTATTGTGCAGTTTTATTATTTCCTTCCAGTCTCTTTACACTTCGCAGGCCTTCGCTGCATCCTGGTGACGTCAGCAAACTCTTCGATTTTTTATTATGTTGACCTACTCTCACTAAGTAGATAAACTTCGTTTCCAATACAATAATGAAGGATTACCTAAGTACTGTGGTGAAACCAGATATCAAGGTATTGAAGTACATTTTTTATTAGTAAATGAAAATTAGTAATTTTGGATAATGTTGTATAGGGTTGAAAAGTCCCTTTACAAAGACCTGTGTTCATTCATACGGGGTTGAAGAACAGTAGTAGAGCCAAGAGATTATAAGATTATAAGAAGCATTCCCGTACCGACTATCAGCCCACTAGTAACCTTCGGTGATTTCTCCTTCCCTACGCCGTCAATGGTTTCCATTTTCAATTTTAGCGTATTGCTTTGGAAAATGTGATAGACACCAGAGGGTTTAATGTGGGGGAGAGTTTGGATGACACTGTATGGGTACACAAGAGAAAAATATCAGAAAACCGATGGAAGAAATTATTAATGATTTATTACTGCCCTACATTAAAATCCTTTACTGTCTTATAAGATTCATCGTCTTGAGAAATGAAGGCATTAGCTACGCATTAGATTTTTAACACCCCCGACATTAGAGACGCACCACACGGATCGCATGGCTTCGTAGTGCACCCTGGAACAACTAAAAAAGCACCTAATAAATC
>CM061536.1:107447313-107467732 GCA_030545055.2 Neoaliturus tenellus | reverse complement strand
AGTATGTTTATAATGAACAAAGATTTTGTTAAGATATTATTATTTTGTAATAAGTCAACTACCAAATCAAATTATTTAATAAAAAGCAAACTAACATAATGTGTATCTTTAAAAGCGAATGTATCTATGTGTCTTTGTGTGTCTTCAATGTTCGCGAAAATGATTGTACTAATTTACCTTAAATTTTGTAAAACTATACTTTATTTGGGTCTTTTTTGGAATGTCCCCGCATTTTAAACAATTTTCTATTGAGTTCCCACATAATGGAAATGGTTAAGACACCTAACCTAACCTAACCCAACGTAACCTAACCTAACCTAACCTAACATAACCTAACCTAACCTAGGCCGTCAAACAGCTATCCCGCGACTACCCCGCCGGGAGAGCCGCGGGGCAGTTAGGTTAGGTTAGATTACATTAGGTTAGGTTAGGTTGGAATGTCCCCGCATTTTAAACAATTTTCTATTGCCTTCAACATTCTCAATCAACAATCAAACAACTTCAACTCCCAAATCAAATTATGTAATAAAAAGCAAAGTAACATAATCTGTTTCTTTAAAAGCGATTGTATCTTTGTGTCTGCACGATTGTAACATTGTAAGGTGTCTGCGACTACTATTGTAAATGTATACAAACCACCAAATACCCAGTGGTCAGACACAGTTCTCCCAACTTTTGAACATCCTGTGGTATATGTAGGTGACTTCAACAGTCATCATACCCAGTGGGGATACTCGTCCGATGATGACAACGGCACTCGTCTTTCAAGCTGGGCTGAAAATAACGACCTTTTCCTGGTATATAATGCCAAGGACCCACACACCTTCCATTCAGCCCGATGGCGTCGTGGGTACTCTCCAGACTTGTGCTTTTGCTCCCGTGAACCATCAGCAAATCCCGTGCCTACTTCCAGGATGGTCCTTGGTGCATTCCCCCACTCTCAGCACAGGCCTGTAATAATATCAGTAGGAATGCAAATTCCTCTCGTAAGATCTTTTCCTCGGCCTAGGTGGAACTTTAATAAAGCTGAGTGGGAGGCCTTCTCATCAAGGCTTGATAGCGGCATCAGGTTAATCCCCTCTAAAATAAAAAACTATGATCGGTTCACTCGCCTTGTCCTGTCTTCCGCTATGGCGACAATCCCAAGAGGTTTTAGAAAAGAATACATACCAGGATGGAGCAGAGAGTGCGAAGATTTTTACAATGAGTTTACAGACACTGCTGACAGAGATGTAGCTGACCAACTCCTTAACTCTCTCGACAACTCCAGGAGAGAGAAGTGGGTGAAAACTGTTGAGAACCTGAACTTCACCAAAAGTAGTCGGAAAGCTTGGTCTCTGCTCAGGAAACTCTCCACTGGTAAATCAAGTGAAAAACACGATGCCTCACAGCCTAGCCCTCGTGAAATTGCAAAACGCCTCTCCGTACTTTCAAAACCTGTGCGTACGTCTGCAGACAGAAAAATTAATTTCAAGCTTAATGAGATAAAGGAGAGTCGGCAAGCACCCTTGGAAGTCTCTAGACCCTTCACTTACGACGAGCTGGAAGTGGCGATTGATGCGATGCCAATTGGCAAAGCAGCAGGTTTGGATGACATTTTCCCGGAGTTTATAAAACACTCGGGTAACAAGGCTAGACAGTGGCTTCTGGAAGTTTTTAACACCACTCTAAAAACCGGCGACATGCCTGGGATATTTAGAAAATCCAAGATCATAGCTATCCTGAAGCCCGGAAAGGATCCAAAACTGCCTGAAAGTTATCGGCCTATAGCTCTTTTAAGTGTTTGTTATAAGCTGCTAGAGAGGTTGATTTATAACAGAATCCTCCCTATTCTCAATGCCAGCATCCCTGTCGAACAAGCTGGATTTAGGCCTGGTCGCAACTGTTGTGACCAGGTTTTAGCTCTGACTTCTTTCATTGAGGATGGGTTTGAGCGAAGACTGAAAACCTCTGTGGCTTTTTTAGATCTGACTGCAGCATATGACACTGTCTGGAGAAAAGGCCTCCTAGTTAAATTTTACGACCTTATTCCTTGCCCTTTCTTGTTGCGTCTCCTCAACTCAATGCTCTCCAATAGGATGATAAAAGTATATCTGGGACGCAGAGAAAGTACGTTTAGACAACTAAAGGATGGCCTGCCACAAGGGTCAGTGCTCGCCCCACTGCTCTTTAATGTGTATACTGCCGACATTCCTGTAACTCGGTCCTTAAAGTTTATATATGCAGATGATATTGCATTGGCATATCAACACCAGCATTTTCGACAAGCTGAGGAAACACTAACAAATGACCTCACGACCCTCGGTGAATATTTTGAAGCCTGGAAGCTAAATCCAAACCCAACAAAAACTGAGGTTGCTTGCTTCCACTTGAATAATAGACTGGCCAACCAAAAGCTTAAAATCGTATTCAACGGTGTTGAGTTGAAACATAATGACCACCCACAGTATCTGGGAGTCACTTTAGATCGGTCTCTCACGTTTAAAAGCCACTTACAAAAAACGGCAGCTAAGGTGAGAACCAGGACTAACATTGTCCATCACCTTGCTGGCTCCACATGGGGAGCTAACGCACAAGTTCTGCGAACAACTGCTCTATCATTAGTATATTCAACTGCTGAGTAATGTGCTCCCGTGTTGTTAAATAGTGTGCACGTTAGAGAGATCGACGTCCAGCTAAACAGGACCATGAGAGCCATTAGTGGTACACTCATGGCAACTCCTGTACCCTGGCTCCCGGTGCTGTGTAATATCGCTCCTCCTAAAATAAGACGAAGGGATGCACTTATTAGGGAATACACAAAGATCTTATCTGCTCCACAGCTGCCCATCCATGATTACCTACCCCAGAATGCGGGCCGATTGAGGTCCCGAAAACCACCTCTACGAACAGCCTCCCAGTTGATGGACTCGAACTTCACCATCCATACAAACTGGACTTCCTCCTGGGACGCTTTTCAAGGTCGGAACCACTTCTTGATAGATGACCCGACCGTAGCGGTAGGTGGTATGAATCTTCCTCGGAAGCAGTGGACTATACTCAATCGTTTCCGCACTGGAGTGGGAAGATGCAATTATTGGAAGCACAAATGGGAAATGACACAAGACCAGTCATGCGACTGCGGAGCAGAGTATCAAACTATGGAACACATAGTCGAAGAGTGCCCACTGAGTGCCTTCCCCGAAGGATTGGCCGGTCTGCATAGCTCAAGTGAAGCTGGGCTGCAATGGCTTAGCGCCCTGGATTTAGCTCTATAAAGAGAAATCTAATTTTATTTTATTTTTTTTTTATTTTTGTGTTTAGATTTTTACTTATACTGACTCAGGTGCTCTGCACCGCAGAATTTATTTTATTATTCTTAAACCATGGTGGCTGGCTGAATGAGCCATACGATATATATATATATATCTTTGTGTCTTTGTGTGTCTTCAATGTTCGCGAAAATTATTGTACTAATTTACATTAAATTTTGTAAAACTATACTTTATTTGGGTCTTTTTTGGAATGTCTCCGCATTTTTAAACAATTTTCTATTGAGTTCCCACATAATGGAAATGGTTAAGACACCTAACCTAACCTAACCCAACGTAACGTAACCTAACCTAACCTAACATAACCTAACCTAACCTAGGCCGTCAAACAGCTATCCCGCGACTACCCCGCCGGGAGAGCCGCGGGGCAGTTAGGTTAGGTTAGATTACATTAGGTTAGGTTAGGTTGGAATGTCCCCGCATTTTAAACAATTTTCTATATCCTTCAACATCCTCAATCAACAATCAAACAACTTCAACTCCCAAATCAAATTATTTAATAAAAAGCAAACTAACATAATCTGTATCTTTAAAAGCGAATGTATCTTTGTGTCTTTGTGTGTCTTCAATGTTCGCGAAAATGATTGTACTAATTTACCTTAAATTTTGTAAAACTATACTTTATTTGGGTCTTTTTTGGAATGTCCCCGCATTTTAAACAATTTTCTATTGAGTTCCCACATAATGGAAATGGTTAAGATACCTAACCCAACCTAACCTAACGTAACGTAACCTAACCTAACATAACCTAACCTAAGCTAGGCCGTCCCTCAGCTATCCCGCGACTGACCCGCCGGGAGTGCCGCGGGGCAGTTAGGTTAGGTTAGATTAGGTTAGGTTAGGTTAGATTAGGTTAGGTTAGGTTAGGTTGGAATGTCCCCGCATTTTAAACAGTTTTCTATTGCCTTCAACATGTCTAAGGAATGTACTGCAGGATATTATAAACTAGAAACATGATGACGACTGAATATGTAAGCAGAGCTCGCAACCTTTTATCAGCCTACTGATAAGCAGGTGAAAGACCCAAAGATAATCTTACTGATAACAATCACGATAAAATAACTTCCCACTTGACTATCAGTCGTGTCTTAACCTTTTCCATTATGTGGGAACTCAATAGAAAATTGTTTTAAAATGCGGGGACATTCCAAAAAAGACCCCTTTATTTACCTAGAAGAGATAGGCCTATTCCCATTCTTCACATGGTTTAGGGCACTGCCCCAGTGGTCTTGCAAGTTCCAAGGTTATTCTTATAGACAAGGGATTTGTTATATAACTTTACATAAACAGATTTAATAATAAGTTCAAATTTAAACAAGCATACAACAAAATGCGGAAATGGGAACTTTAAAAAAAGTGTGTCAAACTAAATTTTCCGTTCAACTCAATTTTCGTTGAGAGATAGTTAATGCCCAATCAGATATAGGCATCGTCCAATTTTCCTCTGCCTTCGTACTAATAAAAGGTAACATTTATATTCGCTTTATTTAAATTTATTTGATTTTTAATACAATTTAATTGAAATAAACAGATGTGAAAAATTCACGTCATTGGTAGTTTGGTAAATAATTATATCCACTTAAAACATTAAACGTGTTAGTTCAACTACATAGTAGAAACAACTAACTGCACTTTCCATGCATCGTTGAGGGTTTGATACAAACAAAGTTCAAGTTTATATCAAGAAGAATTTCGTTTTATTTTTTATGTTTATTATATTTTTATGTAAACTGATATATCTGAAGTTAATCTGAGGTACTAAAATATTTGAAGATAATTAATTTTTAACTCAAGAAAACGAATGGAAACACAGCTGAATTGCCACAGAAAGTATATATGGAGAATCACAGTTTTTTACTTCTCAAACTGTACATGACCAGCTTTTGATCCACAAACACTGCTAACATAAATATGAGTAAAACCACACCTGGGAAAATCTATGGACAATACAATAGTAAAAGGTAAGCAGAATAAAAATGTTGTAAAAACAATTTCAAGTGAAACAGATACTATAGAAAGTGCTATAGGAAATTCGCTAAGTACGTGGTTCTGCTCATATTGAGATGTCCATAACTTTATGTTCAGATACTTAATTGATAAATATAAAAACTATTTGGAAATACGACATCACGTGGACTTTGTGGCATGTGGACCACCTACCTCAAATAAATAACATAACCAGCACTCGACTCACAACTGTCAAGTTGTGAGTCGATGCTTTTGTTGGTAAATTAAGTGTAATGTGGTACATATGAAAACTTAAAAACAATACTAATGAAACAGTAAAAATAGAGTTCAGAGACAGGGGACACAAAGAATACAAATAAAAGGAAGGTGAGGTTAACAATTACTAATAACATAAATATTTCCTTGGGAAAGTGGATTGGGTCTATTTCATCAAACGCAATATTTTTTGAGCATTGACATTGATAACACCTTTTTAGAGTTTCGTGTTATTTGATAAAAACACAAAACAAAATCAAAAGAAGGTAGGTAAATGGAAATAGCTGGATTTGGCAAGAGATGAGAAAATTGACCTCTCCCCTGTCACCAGACTGGAGACGAAGAACATAAATGAAGTAGGTGGAATGTTGGGTTGAGGTTAACGTGGTAACATAATGTGAAATTAAAACTGTAAATAGGGTAAAATCTAATTTGGGGATGGAGCCACTTTCGTCAATACCGGTCTCAATGAGCATGCAAGTTAAAGGATATTGATAGAAAAATTGATTTGCCATCAAGTTATTTTTTAGGTTGGGTATTTTAGTACAAGTCGTAAATGACCTAATTTCAATTGGTTAAAATATAAGATTCGATAACATGGGGGAAATCTTCGTGAGGTTGAGTTGAGAGTTGCAGAAGTCATTCATAGTTTAGGTTGAAATAATCGCATAAACTTTAAAGGTGAAGACAACAATTTTATCCTATTTTCCTCTTTTATAGTGCTCTTGACTATATACCTGAAGTGTACTGAATCTATAGAGATAATAGTTTGTGATATACTGAGATCTATTAGAATTAATGCACGATTTTGATATAAAATAATTCTTTTCCTAGCCGTAGGTAAAAGAGCCATTTGTTAAAGGTTGAGATTAGTTTTACTATTGCCCTAATTTATAGTGTTATGATTCCATAAACTTCCATTACAGTAAGGTAGAAGAGTTCAATCGGTTTGCATAGTGTAGTTCCAATCCAACTATATTCACACACCATTTATTAATGTATATGAATAAAAAAATAGCAGCTAAATTGGATTTAATAATTGAATAACTATTTAAAAAGAAAGATTTAATTCATTTTTATCTTGCGTTCTTAAACTACGCAATAAAAATTGTACTACAAATAGTTTTATTTTTATTTTTTATTATTTTTTATGGATATGGATGGATAACAACAATTTCAGTTCAATCTAAATAACTACAGTACCTAAAATCGTATTTTATAATAAAAATTCTTCACATTTGTGGTACCTTATAAATTCACACTTGTGGTACCTTATAAAATGCATGTACGTAAAAAGATTGTGTAATGGTACATGAACAAGTGTACACGAGGAAACCTAGTTGTCTGAAGCTCCAGTTAGGTTTGAACGCACGACTGACACTGAATGGATTAAGCTACTATAGGATAATGCTCTTCTCCTGACTTTACATAAGACTGTAAATTAGAACGAAAACCATTATGAATACTTGTTGAGCAATATAATGTCAATCCGAGATACGTATACAGGGCATTTAAGAAATATCTTTCTTAAGATGTTTATAAATCAATGATAATCCATCATTTTTATTTATGTGGTTTCTAAAAACAACTGTTTCCATCTATTTCATAAAATTGCTTCACTACTAAAGATTCAATTAATCTTCATAGCATAATACAGAAAGTTTTTTTTTGTTTTGGAAAGAGAACGCAATCTCGGATATCTAGTTTTAAATATTCATTTAGTCTAGTTATATTCATCTACAGCATTTCAAACTTTTCAAGTTTTTTTGGGTAATATTTCTAAATTTTGAAATTTTATTCCTATCTACAATTTAAATTCTATCAACTTAACCCTTTTAGCAGTAGATTTTCCTTTTCAAAGTAAGGAATGCATTCATTTTCTGAAAATATTGACGTTTGAATTAATTAACTTTAATGTACACTTTGGGACGATTAATACTGACAATAGGACTAATATGTAATGATACACTATTACCAAACAGTAACTCTAAACAATAAATAAAAAAAAATTAAACAAATGTGCGAAAATTAATCAATCCAATATCATAGATAAGTTTTTATTTTTAAAACTTGTGTCCTGTTTATTGTTATATGAAATTGACTTGACTAGTGTAAATTTTATGTAAAGTTGACTTAGGTTTCTTTCATTGAATTTAATTCGCCTATTTTATTTTAGTAAGCAATTTTATTTAGCTATAAAATTATTATACAAGAAACGTTATACAGAAATTATTATAAAAGAAACATGTCTTCAAATTACAAATAAGTTTTTAAATACATAAATATTTTAAATGTATGGCTAAATACGGAAAGAGTGTTCCATAGAAGAAACATAAAGTCTGAAATTGAGCTATAAATCAAGCTAACTGAACCCCGTGTTATACAAGTTTGCAAACAATATATCAAAACCATTAGTGCATATATATAAGTTTGATTAGCCTTAAACATGTATTAAGATTTAAACTAATAAAATATTTTATTCAGACGGATCAATCGATGCCACCTGCATCTCCAAAGTGCAAAGTACTAACATTACTGTGCGCAGTTTGCCGTGAAAACGGTGAAGGGGCAGCGCACAACAGTTCAATCTTAGAAAACCGAAGGGTGAACAACAAATAAAGTCAAATGGTAAAGAAGTTTCATTGCATATTTTATAATTATATATGTCAAAGATTGTTTTTAAGAATAATTATGAAAAATACATTAGGAAATTCAATTCTTTGAAAAGATATTTTTAAGTCAATACAGTAGCTTATAGAGCAATAATATTTTTTTTTAAATACAGTAAATTAAAGAGCCTAAACTCCTAGAATTTAAATAATAGAAATTGATCAAAATATATTTTAAAAAAAATGTCTTAGTTGTATGTAGTAATTTTAACTGTTTAAATGTGATAACCTCTGTGTAATTTAATGTTTTTAATTGGTAACAAAATGAAATGAAATAAATTTTAAATCATGGAGTTATGTTTAAAAAAACATAAACCGATCTTGATTTTCGTCAACGAATAAAAGTTATAAAAACTGATATCATAGTTATTATACATAAACTTTTACTTGCATTCACTCTAAATCCATATAAAATTTAAAAAGATAAAACACTGATTTTAGCTTAGACAAATTTAGAAATTCTTAGAAGAACTACTGTACCCTAAAAAGTCAGAAAATGAGTTCTGTACCTATTAAAATGATATTTATAAATAAAACAATATTAAAACAATAACTAAAGCAATTACTAAAAAATTTACGAATACGAGAAGTTTACAAAAATTACTTTAGTCAATAAGAAAATTTTTCTCAATACGCGATAATAGCTTTTTTATCATTCTGCACAAAATCATCCAGTATTTTGTCCTCTCAATAGTACCAAAAACGTTCCTTTTTGTCCTGGGACTGAAAAATCAGCTGAAATATTTTTAGGCCCTAGGACTGAAAAGTCAGCTTTTGGTAAGTGTTATTTATTAATTTTCTCTGCAGAATAGTGTAATTATAAACTTTATTAAAGAATTATATAGAACTATATATCACTTACTTTGTAAATATGACAAAAAACTTTATAGTTAATATTTTTAAGCATTAAAGTGTTATTCTGCAATATGATAAAAAACGTTGTTTATCACTAGAGCTGCCCCTCGTTTTTAAAACACGATTGTTCCTAGGAGCAAAAGTGGCTTCACTAGTGACGAAAACTACTATTTTGTATTTATATAAATATTAAAACGAGTAGATTTTATTTTTTTATCATGAACAAACATCTCGTAACGATAACTTGTAAAATCCACTTCTGAATCCTTTGAACAGTTTGAAGATTCAACAAGAGAATCGTGACCGTTGTGATTATTGATTGACTTATTGGTTTCACCTGCTGAATGACTTCCTCTATCGGGATCAGCTGATAAACAAAACATCTGTTATAACATGGATGACGTCATGATCAGCTGATCGATATATAGAATCACCTGGTTATCAATGTGCACATCTAGCTTCGACATGGGCAAGGTAAGGCTCGCTTTGTAGACTGTCGTTTGGTTGCATTTATTTGTCTCTGATCGTAATGTTGTTTGATAAAATATTTTTTTTTATACGAGTTAATGAAAATCATTTGAATAAACTCTTAACAAAAAAAAAATATATATTTCTGATCTAATGAAAACTTTATGTTTAAAAATATAGTTTTGAGCCACAACACAATTTTGATAAACTTTTATATCTTATTGAAAACAATTTTTTGATGTTTTTAATCCCGTAAAACTAGGCATTTTTAGAAACAATTAACAGTAAAGTTTTAAACTTTGAACTTAAAGATGACTTTTCTAACCATTTAATACGACCATTAATACCATAAAAATATCTTGTCAGGAATGTTTTAAGTGTAAAATAAGCAATTTTAAATATTGATTTTTAAATATTCAGCTATCCTGGTATGCATATTCAATATACTTATTTTTAAAATTTAAAATTTCTCACATATTTTTAATAATATGCCCATGGAAAAGCTGTTGAAGGCTTTGAACCTTCTGTAATACGTCTTCTTTAGGAAAATATATACGAAATTATGTCAAGAAATACAAGTTGAATTTTATATTAAGTGTGGTTTAATACATCTAATTCGCCTACGCCTCTATGGGACCCCATTTCTCCAACTAGGTTTTGCAGAATTCGTTCTTAACCAATCTGTGACCACTGTCACATGTGTATGTGGTACTGATAACGTTTGAAGGGGACTTCCGATTTTGATGAAATTTGGTATGAAGGTGTAATGAAGGTATGAAGACCAGGTCTATTTTCATGAGTTCGCAAACCAGCATTGTCGGGTCTTGGGAACGGGGTTTTATGGGGTTTCAAAATGATCAAAAATGGGTTTTTAGCATTTTCGAACCTCAATTTCCAAAATTCGTCAATTTTAACTAAAACCATTTAAAAGAGCTTAAAAACAAACAATTTGGTATTTTGAATTTTTATCTTAGCGTAACTGGTCACTGGGAAAATCCTAAAATGTGTTTTAAATTAATGTGTTGTAAATTATTTAAAGAAAGCTAAAGTGTATAAAATTTTGTTTTGAAGCATATTATAATATATTTGACTTTATTTAATATTAATTTTGTTTAGAGGTTAGGGGCCGTCCATAAAATACGTCATCACTTTTTGGCCATTTTTGGACCCCTCTTCCCTAAAATCATCGTACCATCATAATTCGTCTGACCCCCCCCCCTCTTTGAAAAATGACGTCATTTTTCAAAGATCTCCGTTTTAAATAAAATATAAAGTCTATCAATTAACTTTTGAAAACCATTTTGGCGGTAGTTTGTTGAAAGACTATCTAGAAGAACTTAATAAAAGAACTTTATTCTATTTGGCTTGGTCTGATAATGAACGCTACCTGATAAACTAAAATCGTTGACAAATCAAATCTGAATTAACCTTCACAAAGAAAGCCCAAATAATTTTCTCAATGGAAAACAAAGTAAAATAAACTATAAAACAACACCTAAAAATAGTCTAATGTGTTTTCCGATGATTATTTTTTAATCGTTGAATTGTGTACAAATATATCATTGTTTTACTGACAAAATTTGATATAGAACATTATTTTTAAAATGACGTCATATGGAAGTCGACCCTCCCCCCTTGCACATCACCCTACCGTCATTTTCAATCTGGACCCTCCCCCCCCCCCTATTTTCAGATGACGTAATTTATGGACGGCCCCTTAACTGTAAGAGAGGACCATGTAGTCCTAATGTTCGCCTCAATAAAGAAGCATTTTCATTCATTCATTCATTCATTCATTCATTCATTCTTTCCATGTCATTCTTATGTGAAATAAAGAAAACCCTATACCTTGCTTATTTATTGACATAACTTAATCAAATTTGGTATGTACATTATCTAGATAGTGTTTAACTTATACTTGCTTACAAAATCCATATGACGGCAAACCTACATACTAACCCCTATGGGGTTTATAGGGAAAATTTAAAAGTGCCAGATCTTGATACAATTTTGTGTTTACCTTCACCAATTATTGATTAACTTAAAGATTTTATATTAACACCGTATGAAACAAACCTACATACTCCATCCTATTGTGCTTTATGGGGAAATAAAATAATCTGAAATTCCATCTTAAATTCGCTGAATACGCAGGTCTGGTGCGACGGGGGTATATTAATTATCCTTCTTACATAACAAACTCAGTTCTTATTGTTTCCAGGCCATCCTCTCTCTAAGTGTAATCCTGAGCATCACACTACTCATTCAGTCGATTGAAGTGTATGGAATCAGCTCTTATGACTTAAGCCCCTCCAATTACGGTTTCGGAGGTGTCTCCCCCAGCCGTTCCACCAATTCCGGGGGCTACCCCGGCCGGAAACCATCCCCCAGATACGGCGTCCCGGATTTTGAGAATTCTGTATGTATCATATACGAAAAAATATTGTTTACAATAAATTATATACAATACTAAAGGGTTCCTTAAACTTGTCAGTTTATATGAGAATAGATGGAATTTTTTAAACAATAGTATTTTTATAGTATTTTATAGTATGAAGAAAGAAACAACAATTCCAATATATAAAGTGACCTCATAAGTAAAATTTTGTTTGTCAATTCATACTTTTTTTCTGTATCGTAAGATTTTATAATAACCAGATAAATTACAAATTATTTTTTTTCGCCAGTATACTCCTTTAAAGTTTATATAGTAGAAATTTGAAACACTTTAAAATGAATTTAATGTTTTATACATATAATTTTACCTTAGTTAACTGAAGACGTGTACAACCTGAAGAGGATATGAAAATAAATAACATAGCAAATATAAATTTTCGGATCAATAACAAAACTCTAAAACCTTTTTTATGAAAGAAATTTGAATGCAAAAAGGGTTTTAATTGTACGATTTCATAAATTTTACTGCATTTTACTAGGTAAAACATGAAAGCTTGTAAGACAAGGACCAAATTGTGTTTTAGCTAACGTTTGTTGATTATTATACATTCGTTCAGTTGCTGTTTGACTGTTGCCAAGTGAAGTACCGAATGGAGGGTTTAAGGAAACCGAAACTGAGTTACTTGTTAATTGAACATTTAGAAGATGATGAAATTTCGGAAATGCTAAGTGTACCACGACTTAACAACTATAATATGTTTACAAATATAAAAATCCTAGAATAAAAAAATCGCTCATACAAACAGTTTTTGTTTTAAAGTATAAGATTTTAGTATAATTTTTCGTACTTCCTAACAAGAATGCTCGCACTGCCCCAGGAGCCGGCGCGGTACCAGTTCAACTACGCCGTTGAGGCGCCCGGCCAGTACGGTGGGATTAGGGTGAGCTTCGGTCACCAGGAGTCACGTGATGGCGAGGTGACGCAGGGCAGCTACTACGTGCTGCTACCTGATGGCAGGGTGCAGAACGTCATCTACACAGCTGACCGAGCCGGGTACCACCCTAGAGTGACGTACAGGGGTGGGAGCGGCGGCGGGGGGAGAGGGGGCTACTAGAGCAAATGGGTATGAGTTGTTATAGTTGTTACTGGTACCTATTGTCCGGAGATGACTTGTTGGCCAGTGAGAGGGTTGCGGGGTGAGAGGGAAGCAGAAGCACGCCAATGGCCAAAGCAATTTGCTTTTTTTTATTCCACCATATGTTAAGCTATCAACAAACCCAAAAACATGCAGCATCCCTGCGATGTTTTCTTTCATTTTGCAGTCACCTGTCTTTCTCTACATTGAATTAGGCTATCTGGTTTGTCAACAAAGACAATTGTTTACTTTTTTAACAAAATCTTCTCATGTAGAATAGTACAATCTAAGTTTGTTTTTATTCCTTAGTAAACCAATTGACCGGTAGGTTTCGGATGTAAATTTTCCCTCGCCCCCCGACCCCCTCAGTGGCCAACAAGTCATCTCCCGACAATGCAGGGTGATTGAAGTCACCATTTAATTTTTGTTAGTACTGAGTCGACCAAGCATTGCTAGTTGGTTTTTATTCTCTTTTGTTATAATATTATTGAAGACAGACTATTAAGTTTACACCCCCTCTTTAGAACTAAAAGCTGATTCAAAACCAATGCCTAAAAGTAATGTAATTTTTTTACCTTCCATTATTATTTCGTCGTCAAAATGGCAACCTATAAGACCAATGTTTAAAATCGTAATTTTAAAACTATAGACAAAAACTCTTGGAAATGAGGCTGTTTCCAATGTTACTTTTGCTCTAAAGTACTCTAAAATTTACATTTGAAACAAAGTTTCCATGCTAGATTTCAAGATTGAATTCAAATACTGTTCATACACCCGTCGTATTATTTGATACAATGTTTGGAAGTCAGTGATGCAACTTTAATAACTATCAAGAGTATGAAAAGACATTGATGGTTTATTTTTGCCCTTCATCGTCTTTACAATTACAAAACTGACTTCAATACTGGTGCAATATTTGTTTTCCCCCTACTCCATACCCAATGTTTCAGCCATTGCATATTATTAACCAACCACCGAATAAGCTTTAAAAAAAAAATTACCTCACATTAGCTATTTTGCTTATTTTTGTGACATGAATAGTTTACATAGATAAACAAGAATAAAATATCCAGTGAAAATTCAATCAAGCTGTAGATTCAATCAGTCGTGTAGATTTAATGTCATCCCATATGAAAGTTTTTACTCATGTCATGACAAGATTAGGTGACATGATTAGGTTATACCAATGATTGTGTGACATTTTGTCTTAAACATCAGTTACTTATCAGTCTGGTTTCAATAGTAGTATGATCAAGCGTTACAAAACAACTATTTTGACTTGATATTGAAATAAATAAGATTAGCAGAGGATAGAAAAAAACCCAGATGAAGTCGTGTTGATAAGTTAAAGTGTGCTTAAAGAGGAATTTTAAAGCAGTAGTCAGAAATTGTAATTGGTTAAATCAAGCATGCTCAAAATTAATTTAAGTATGAAGCTTTTTCACTGCAGTTTATTTTTAGCTTGTGATTTTATACTTAGTAAAGGTTTTAAAATGTAAAAAAAGTTTTAAAGCTGCTTCAAATATTTCAATTGGATAATATAAAATACTTAGAATTACACATTTCAGAAAAAATATAGATAGATAAATTTTTAAAATTTTAATATATAAATAGACATTTTATGAGTCTAAATAGATTGATTTTAAAACTTTAAATTACAACAATTTTCATAATACTCGAATTAAAATACTACATTAAAACAAATTTATAGTATTAGTTCTACTAATTCCTGGTAAAAACTTCGAAGATATGTTTTACGTTCTTGATTTCGTTAGCTACAATTAAATTATACACAATGTCTATTTAGGATTTCTTTAAAATGTGCGATTCCAGAAGTATTTTATGATGAATAATATCTCAAAATGATCATGATCTCACAAACTAGTTTATTTTATCTAAGATGGATACAATATTAACAGTTAAGTTACAAGATGTTTAATTTAAGTAATAATTTTACAATAAATTCTTGTGTTAAAAATGTGTGATATTAGCTTTACCTCACGTATGCAGCCTCAACCAAACTTCAGCAACAATTTTATAAGTTAACATCCGCATGGTCATTTCGATTTCACACTCAAAAAGCTGCACCGGACGTACAGTTAATTTAATATGGGAAGGTTCAATTCAAGGTTGACATTCTATAGCCACAATTTACATCTGGACGGTGTAAATCATGTTTAAGGTCCCCATAATTCTAGGCATGACTCATGCGAATGTCGTATATAAATAAAGTAAGAAGCACTACCATTTATTGTCCATTAACCCGCAAGTATGCTTGGCCAACCGTATGGTTCTTTCGCAACTGTGAAAACATCTAGGCACTCTTAGAATACATTCTTTCATCCAAAAATGTTACCCGAAGTAGTCCATATTAGGATATAAATATATTGACTCAAATCGTGCCAAAAAAACAGTTTAATAATATAAACAATAACTGTTGGGGTTTAATTTTTAATTCATCTACTGGGAAAAAAATCGTTTGATATCCACACTTAGATAGACAGCTGTTCAAGGTGATTCACCTACTGCACTATTAGTTGCACCTCATTTTAATTTGTTTTACTAATTTTTAGCGAATTTCCCTATAGGGAATACGCTATTACGGTGTTAGTCACGGTAAGATATAAGCCCGGGACCATGATACTTTTTCGTTTTGAGGTCCCTAGAAGCCAAAAACACCGTTCGTTCAAATTGATATATATATATATATATATATATATATATCTATGTGTCCGTTAACACGATAACTTTTGAACGGAACCTCCGATTTTGATGAAATTTGGTACAGGGATGTAAGCCAGCGTCTACTATGTTGAGTTCGCGAACCAGAATGATCGGACCATGGGAACAGGGTTTTATGGGGTTTCAAAAGGGTTAAAAATGGGTTTTTGGCTTTTTTTACTTTTATTTAGAAAATTCAACAATTTTAACTTAAACCATTTAAAAGAGCTTAAAAAAACAAACAATCTAGTATTTTGAATTTTTTACCCAGCTTAAATGGTTATGGAGAAAATCCAAAAAGTATGTTTTTCATGTTATTCTTATGGGAAATCAACAAAACCTTCTAACTTGCTTATTTATTGACATATCTTGATAAAATTTGGTATGTACATTCATTAGGAAGCGTTTAACTTATATTTGCTTAGAAAACCCATTTGGCGGCAAACCTACGTACTCACCCCTATAGGGTTTATGGGGAAAATCTTACTTATAAAATTTGGTATGTACAATCACTAGGTAGGGTTTAACTTATATTTACCAACAAAACCCATATGGCGGCAAACCTACATACTCTCATCCCCATGGATTTTATGTGGTAATAGAAAATATACCAAAATTCCATTGGAAATTCGCTGAGTACGCAGGTCTGCTGCGACGGGGGTATTTGTATTATTGGGAGGACGCTGTTAAAATATGGAGAAATAAAACTCAGTTTGGTGTCGTAAAAGTTTTTGTTTTGTAATCTTTTGGAGAAAAGTATATTATTTTTAGCGAATTTCTCCAATGGGGAATGCCCAACTACGGCTGTAAGACTAAGCCTGGGATGATGTTAGTTTTTCATTTTGAGGTCCACAGAAGCCCAAAAAACCATTCGTTGAAATTCATATGGGCACCACCGTCTATGCACCGTATTGCACAGTTTATGTCTTCACAGAGTATGTGTGTCTCCGTGGACACGATAACTTTTGAAAGAAACCTTCGATTTTATTGAAAAATTCTATGAAGATGTAGAGCAGTGTTCTTGAGGTTAAGTTCGAAAAACATGGTGATCGGACTAAGCGAAGGGGTGTTATGAGGGTTTCAAATAGATAAAAATGGGGTTTTTGGGATTTTTCATCATTTATAAAAAATCACCAATTTTAACTAGAACAATTTAAAAGGGATACAAAACATTTTTTTTAAATTTTTAATATGGCGTAACTAATTACGGAAAAATATAAAAATGTGTTTCCCCCTAGCAAATTTTAAGGTATATTTACAAAACCCTGTATCTTGCTTATTTATTTACATAACTTAATGTGGTATACATATTATGTGGTATATATATTATCTAGATAGGGTTTAACTAATACTTGTCTACAAAACCAATATGCTGTCAAACGTACAGGCTTACCCCATGGGATTTATAAAGAAAATAAAAGAGTCAGATGTTATACAATTTTGTGTTTAACTTCGCCAATAAGGAATTAACCTACATTTTCTAAATTTTCTAACAACACCCTATGGCACCAACGTAGATTCTCATTCCTAGTGTGTTTTTATGGGGAAAGTACAAAATCTATGAGACGGTGGGTATTTAAAATTTTTGGGATTGATGTGTTTTTAGGTTATCATACAACAGAAATCAGCACTTATAGGTAAAGAACTTCGCATTTAGTAAGGTGAACATATGTATAATAATGACCCAAATAAAACGTCAGTGAATACTATTTATATATTGGTACGTAACCTATTTAAATTCATTTAATATTGGGACAAAGGAACTTAACAATATAAACTCCACTCTGTTATAATAATGGTTCACATTATGTAAGGTAATTCACAAACTCAGTCCCTTGTAAATTGTATAGATAATTTTTTACATAATTACAGGGGTCTTCCAACAATGGAAGTACAAAATATCCCTTTATTTTTCGTAGTTATGTTTGTAGTACTGGTACTTATTTTGTTCCTGTGTTTCATTGCCAAATAAAAAATAAAAAAAATTGAGATAGATATATATCAATGAATGCTTCCCAGTTTTTGCCAATCTAATAAAATGAATCTGGATGACAATATATTCAGATGAAGGATTCACCCCCTTTATGATTTAACTTTACCGATGAATTATTTCAGGCAGATAAGATCGACATAAAGGCTTTCGTTAAAGAACAGGTGACCAAACCGAATAGTTTTATTTTGTTGTCAAAATTTGTTGTATATAAAATTGTTGAAGATAGTATTTGTTACACAATCCATTCAGTATTGCTGGTCAACGATGAAGATAAGAAATATGAAGTGTGAAGTAAGTATAGTCATATTACGTATTGTTCAACAACAAAACAGTAGAGTTGTTAAACACAATGAAGCAGTGTAGCTGTGACTCACAAATAAAGAAAACAATAACAGAATTTTGGACACGTGATCCATTTTCACAGTTCACAGTTCACAAAATCTTTATTTCAATGAGAAGTACAATGAAAATACATTTCCAAGTGCTAAAATAGCACGCGAGGAAAAATCATGTCACAATACTTTTACATGAATATTATAAACTTTGACCGTTGGCATGTCCATCAATTTTTATTTTCTATTTTTTGCTGGCAGGCAGTGTTCATGCAATTAAATATAAAATAAAGGTAGTCATTGTGTTCTTATCCCAAGTTATACATAGCCACAGTATATGATAATAATTAATAGATATCACAAGACAAAATATCACAAGTTGGTAGCAAAAATAAATATGTTAAATAAGTTACACAATCACCTTTGGTATTACAAGAATATAAATAATATCAATAAATATTTACACACGCTTCTATACTACATTCCATAGATCTTAACATACATCCAAGCTTTCATTTTAAATTTTAGTTTTGATTCTAATAATATGTTATTTCCAGAATTGCAAATAAATTTATTGAATACTTTATTCATTTATAAGAAAACTGGTTTCTAGCCAGTTCCTTAAAGTAGTTTGGCACAGACATTTCTGCGATCCGAGATGATTGTGTGTTTCTAGGATACTTACTAAATTTTTAATTGTCTATAAATTTATAAATACTAGAGATACCCGCAGGTTGAAATTCAACCAACATTTTTTAATTTTTTTGGACCATCTGAAGCCAATTAGTCAAAACAATATGTTATAACTGAATCATATGTTTCTCCTGATTTGCTAGAATTTGTTATTACAACAGCTATCTAATGATTAAATAAACTATCATTCGCCCATAAGATTGGCATTGAAACTTTGAAAGCCTGTAGGGCGTAGCTCTGGGGGCCGGCGTGAATTAAAACACGATTCTGCTCATCTACAGCACAGAACCTTTCTAACGGTATGCTCGGATTTCTCCTACGATGCACACAAGCTGAGAAAAAAAGGAGGAAATGAAACATGCTTGCCTATTAATATATAGATAATTCAATACATGATACATATACAGCTGTTTTAAAGTAAAAATATTTCCTTCACTGAAAAGATGTGAAACATGATCAGACTTTTTCTTACAGTGCATGTTTCTGTGCGAGTATAATTGGTTTCAAAATTGTTTCATAAGTGCCTCCATAGTGAATTACATTTTGGCACCTGCACCATTTCCTAACGCTCTTAAATTTTCATAATGATATTGTAATGAAGTGGCCGCGATTAGAACGGCTGAAGTCACCGCCCAGACTCCGAGGATCCGCAGCTTGCTCAAGCTTCGAGTGGACATTGATGATCTATTGGGCAAGACGACGAGGGTGTGAATCACTATATATACACAACCAAGCGGCGGCAATGTCACACAGTTGGTGCGCGATGGCCAAGGTAAGTAGTCTTGGGATTGTAACAAATATGCATTGCTAAATATAACTCTGTTATCGAACCAGTTTTTGTAATTGCAATTTTTTTATCAACTAATTTTTTTCACTACCGGGGTTTTAAATTCTTATTTCAAACTTACAAGTTTACGTCTAGACAGTTATTTTGATTGATTTGTTACGTTTAGGATATTGGAAATCGTTACTACACAATGAAATAATTTGAAACTAGTTTTGTTACCTATAAACCTGTTTTTTATTTGTAGGTTATGCGATATATATTTTAGTGTTTGATAAATGTTTATGTTTGGTTATATTTGAAAAACTTTTTATCTAGAAAAAATCTGCGCAAGGTCACAGTTGGGAATAGCAAAACTTTTTCATGAGCAAAACAATTTTTCCCTTCCCTTCGTTGTCTTGGATGAATTCATAATAAAATTCCTATATGAAGATTGTAATTTTTTAATCATATAATTTTTTTCTCGAGAATAGACCTGCATTAGAATTGTATTTCCTTGTCACATTCCATTAAATGTTAAATATTTTCAAAGGAATAAAGAACATTTTTATTATTATTGCAAGTGTTGTTGGGTTGATAATTCATCAATTCTTAAAAGTACTTATAGTATTTTTGTAATGTTTTAGTATTATAAATATAATAATTTACAGTTGAGAAGACTATAATTTTAGTGAACCATTCAGTTTACCTTGAGATTTTGAGATAATTAACCAAATTAGCTCTAAGTCAGCTAAACAATACCTGCTTAAAATATTGACATTTTATCTAGTTAGGTTTGGTTACAGAAAACATAGACTGTCCATTACAATGTAGAAAGATGAAAAGTTCGTAAAGAGT
>CM061536.1:107397963-107447213 GCA_030545055.2 Neoaliturus tenellus | reverse complement strand
ATAAAACATGTAGTATTATGAATAGTGTCATGAAATAATCATGTTTTTCTTTTTTTTACAACCTGTGATGGTTTTAATAAGAAATGCAATCTGTACTGCAACCATTGCGGGTTTTATTCGTACCCACACGATTACTTCTTGTCTCAGTCCAAGGTCACCCTCTACTTCAACTTCTAGGTCAGCGGACTTAAACTCTAGCGAACCATCGAACTGCTATACCAATATACCAACAGTAAAGTTTTCTAAGTGTTGGCTCAAACCTGTAGGTACTTCATTTACATCTACGGAAATATTCTAAGTCCAGAGGGGCGGGGGCGGATGCGGAGGGGGGTCCGCCCCCAACAAAATGGAGACGGGGGGAGGGGGGGGGGTCCGCCCCTCAGGGGTGGTTCAAGGTCACCAACTACACTTCTACTCTAAGTCTGAGTGTCTCAGAAAAAGTAAAATTTTCTAAGTGTTGGCTCAAACCTGTAGGTACTTCATTTACATCAACGAAAATATTCTAAGTCCAGAGGGGCGGGGGCGGGGCTCGCCCCTTGGGGGGGGGGGTGTTCGCCCCTCAAAAAATGGAGACGGGGGGGGGGTTCGCCCCTCAGGGGTGGTTCACCGACTACACTTCTACTCTAAGTCTGTCTACTCTGAGTGTCTCAGATAAAAGTAAAATTTGCTAAGTGTTGGCTCAAACCTGGAGGTACTTCATTTACATCTACGAAAATATTCTAAGTCCAGAGGGGCGGGGGGGGGGTTCGCCCCTCAGGGGTGGTTCACCGACTACACTTCTACTTTAAGTCTGAGTCTCCCCCTAAAAATGGAGACGAGGCTTTACTATATTTAGGTCAAGGTCACTAAAAAACTTTAAAAAAATAAAGCCCCACCTGGGGCATTTAGGTTGCCATCGCTGTAGCCTCCGAAGAGACCCAACTATGGACAACAGCAGACTTGTATGTTAGTTATACATAACCGTTAGGAATTTAGGTCAAGGTCACGAAAAAATTTTAAAAAAATAAAGCCCCACCTGGGGCATTTAGGTTGTCATCGCTGAAGCCTCCGAAGAGATCCAACTATGACAACAGCAAACATCCAATGTTGTCTGACCTTCACCACGCAAGACTTTTAAACATTTACTGCATTGCTAACTTTTTCAATAGCTAACAAAGATTCATTTACATAATTTTGAGAGAGGTTGAGGACAGCCCAAGTGGCTTTACGTCCTCGGTCCGAGTGCAGAGGCCGCCGCAACCTTTTGCCTGCCAGCGTACAAACGGACCGGTTCCCAACCCAGCCGCAACCTTTTGCATGCCTGAGAGGACCCATGCTAGCGTTGGTATAAAATGATTTTACACGGGGGCCTACTCCCGTTCCCTATCTTTATTAGTAAGTTTAGCAATGCAGTAATTTTGTACAAGTACTTACTAGGTCAAGGACACACACACATTAAAAAAATTCGGCCCCCGTACATCCATGGCGAACCACGAATGTTCGGGGGCCTTGGGGACAAAAACACAAATAGCTAACAAAGATTCATTTACATAATTTTGAGTTTCCAGAAGGGAAACAGAGGTTGAGGACAGCCCTAGCGGCTTTACGTCCTCGGTCCGAGTGCAGAGGCCGCCGCAACCTTTTGCCTGCCAGCGTACAAACGGACCGGTTCCCAACCCAGCCGCAACCTTTTGCATGCCTGAGAGGACCCATGCTAGCGTTGATATAAAATGATTTTACACGGGGGCCTACTCCCGTTCCCTGTCTTTACACTTTAGTTTGAGCTGTGAAAAAGCTCAAGGGGGAGTGCTAAAACAAGCGTATACACATTAAATAAATATAACACACAGAATAAGTTAATAAATAAACACGTATAAAGAAATATTACAGAATAAGTTTGGGGACAAAATCTCAAATAGCTAACAAAGTTTCATTAAAATAATTTTGAGAGAGGTTGAGGACAGCCCTAGTGGCTTACGTCCTCGGTCCGAGTGCAGAGGCCGCCGCAACCTTTTGCCTGCCAGCGTACAAACGGACCGGTTCCCAACCCAGCCGCAACCTTTTGCATGCCTGAGAGGACCCATGCTAGCGTTGGTATAAAATGATTTTACACGGGGGTCTACTCCCGTTCCCTGACTTTAAAATTTAATTTTGAGGTGTGAAAATGTTCAAGGGGAATACTTATTCTGTAATAACTTTCTATAATATAACACACTTACGGAATAAGTTGAGCTCAACATGGTAAATGCTGGAACATACACATTAAACACATAGGGTACAATTAAAAACACTCAAATATAAAACAATTCCCAACACCAAAACCCAATATCTTAGAACTAATACAAGTCTTAAAACTAATACAAGTCTTAAAACTAATACAAGTCTTAAAGTTAAAGTCTTAAAACTAATACAAGTCTTAAAGTTACATTAGACTTCGCTAAACAGTGAAGGCGCCTTTCAGTGTTTAGTGATGCCCATGGCGGTCCGTCCCGATCGTTCACGTTCAACGCTCGGGAGCGGACTGCGAGGCGGCTGTAGCCGGGCCGCCTTATATCCCCACCGGTCGCCCCACGTCACTACGTCATGGGGCGGAGGCGGCCGGCATGGGGCGGGGGCGGGGCTCGCCCCTCGGGGGGGGGGGGGTTCGCCCCTCGGGGGGGGGGGGTTCCGCCCCCCAAAAAATGGAGACGGGGGGGGGGTTCGCCCCTCGGGGGGGGGTCCGCCCCCCAAAAAATGGAGACGGGGGGGGGGCCACCCCTCAGGGGTGGTTCAAGGTCACCCACTACACTTCTACTCTAAGTGTTGGCAGTACCCCCACCATAGTCGAGTCCCTACGCTACGCTACGGTGCTCAGCCAGTGTGTCTCAGGCTTGCATGCGGTAAGCATCGCTGTTCTCCAACTCTATACATGTAAGTATTTTTACAAGTTTTGAATCTAGGTCAATACACTTTAACTCTGGGACGATATCGACTTCTAGTATTTCTGTGTTTTGACTCAAGGTCATCACACTTAAACTCTGGCAAATACACATTAAACAGTTGTACTAAGAGTAAATTTTTCTAAGTGTTGACTCAAATCTGAAGATTCTTTGCATCAACCTCAAGGTCATCACACTTTAACTCTGGGACGATATCGAATTGTCTTACAAAGAAAACTTTAACTCTTATGCACAAGGTCGCCACACTTTAACTCTGGGACAACATCGAATTGTCGTACCAAGACAACTTTAACTCTGAAGAGTAGAGTAGTCTCTCTACTCTTTGACTTTTTTAAAACTCCGTTTGTATGACCTTGAGATTTCCCCCACCACTTCCCATATGCCTAGAGTACGCAAGGTCTGAGAGTCAGTCGCTCGCCGACTGTCATGGGGTGCGCATCTGTATCATGCACTCCACTGTGCGGTTTTCAATTATTAAAGTTTTCATTTTAACCAGTTCAAGGTCAACACACTTAAACTATGGAAACAACATCAAGTTGTTATAGGCTACAAAGAGTAATTTTTCTAAGTGTTGGTTCAAACCTGGAGGTACTTTGGATAAATCTTTGAAACAGTCTCAGAGTCATCACACTTTAACTCCAACTAATAAACATGTACAATTAAGGTAGCACCAAAACGGTGCTCCCTTGCTTGAGATTTAAAAGTTTCCCAAGGTCATCGCAGTTCCCCCCACCACTTCCAATATACCTAGAGTGTGCGGGGCCTGACAGTCAGTCGCTCGGTGTCTGTCGTAGGGTGCACATCGCGGTTGCTACTCCAATTCCTGACAATTTCGGGTATTTCAAGGTCACCACACTTAAACTCTGGCAAATACACATTAAACAGTTTTACTAAGAGTAAATTTTTCTAAGTGTTGACTCAAATCTGAAGATTGTTTAGATACATCTTTAAAAACAATCCTAAGTCCCAAATTTACAGTCAACCTCAAGGTCATCACACTTTAACATGTAAATTTAAGGTAGCACCGAAACAGTGCTACCTGACTTGGCATTTTTAACTTTCCCAAGGTCATCGCAATTCCCCCACCACTTCCCATATACCTAGAGTGCGCGGAGCCGGACAGTCAGTCGCTCGGTGTCTGTCGTAGGGTGCACATCGCGGTTGTAGTAATGGTCGAATGGGGGCTTCTGGGTCATTTCAAGGTCACCCGAGCGGTGTCACATGACGGTTTAGGCAGAGTCACGTTGCAAACTTCAAGTTTCCTCAGCACTTTTGCTGTTTCTCATCGCAAATTCGCTCCAAGTCGTCAAGGTCATGGTAACTGTGACTGAAACTCGGAGCGTAGTGCGAGAAACAGCAAAAGTGCCAAAAAATTTTAGGTTTCAGCGTGACCTTGACCTTTGTGACATCGATGACGTCATCTTGGTGACGTAAGGGGTGATGACGTCATCAGCACGTCATTTCTGTGACGTCATGGGTGTGACGTCATGGAAGTGACATCATTGATGATGACGTCATCGATGATGCAATCGATGACGTCATCAATGAGGTCATTGACCTCGATGACGTCATCGATGACGTTGAACCAGTGACCTTGAACTGAGCCAAAAGCCCCCATTCCCCACTACTGATAACTAATCTCGGCGTGTTCCCTCTCTCAAACAAGTTGCCACCATTACTGTCATTACCTAACGCATACAAAGTAGAATATAGGAAAAAATATTTTTTCATATCAAAATTATTTGTGAACACCTTTTATTTTCAGAACAACCGTATAAGCTAAGCCTAGTAAACGCTTGTAACAATGACTCTGGTTCAAAACGCTCTTTAGGCAATCATGATGAACCTTCCAAGAGAGGTTGAGCCTCATTACGCACAAATTAGCAACGAAGGTGTGAAAACTGTGGCAAAGCCTAGCACACCAGCGAAGCTTGTGACGGTGGATGCAATAAGAGGGGAAGACTACATCCACAACATCCCACACTATTACCGGAGAGGTGAAGACTACATCCACAACATCCCACACTATTACCGGAGAGGTGAAGACTACATCCACAACATTCCACACTATTACAGGAGAGGGGAAGACTACATCCACAACATCCCACACTATTACCGGAGAGGTGAAGACTACATCCACAACATCCCACACTATTACCGGAGAGGGGAAGACTACATCCACAACATCCCACACTATTACCGGAGAGGTGAAGACTACATCCACAACATCCCACACTATTACCGGAGAGGTGAAGACTACATCCACAACATTCCACACTATTACAGGAGAGGTGAAGACTACAAATACAACTCCAATGCCATTACAGGAGTGAGACATCAGCTGTTGTAGTGTAATTGAATATAACGGTACACGTAGAGCTGTGGTGGAGTCTTCTTTTGATGGCATCATTAGGAGGCGATCTTGGCTGTAGCGGGAACAACAGTTGTTCAAATCTTGAGTTGGTATTGACATTAAGTTAACTGATATAAATTATAAAGGGACCTAGGAATTTAATTTGTATTATAATTTGTAAATTTACTAGTTATTTAAGGGCCTACATTCATATTAACTATGGCATATTATATCCCCTTCGATAAAAGATATCCCGAAATAAGTTAGTTATGTTAAACATTTAAATAAATACATCAAAGGTGTAAAAAATGGAGGTATTATTTTACAAGATACATTTTATATATTTTTAACACATGACGCCCTCTATGATGCGTGTTTTAAGGTTAATATGGCTAAAAATGACAAATTAGGCTAACAATGGCTATAGTAATATTAAAATGGCTAAAATGACTAAGGTGCGATGCATGGTGGAAAAATCTCTTAAACCATGAGTGTAATGTATCAAATGGGATGTAGCGTTGTTACTGACAATGTACCAGTTAATTTATTTATTATAGTGAGGTTTACTAAAATAATCCGATGGAAATCTTAACAGCTGGGTCCAACTCACCCCCTGATGTGTTGACACATTGTGCCCTACAATGTTGTCATTTTTTGCTATGTTTGCCATGTGTAATTTCATATAAAACAGTATAGATATAAGTTTCTGGATAGATTTGGCAACAATGTGATGCTCAACAGACTATTTTCGTAAAACCTTATTATAATATTTATCTTCGTCCTTGTTTTTTAGCTCGTGTGCACTGTATGAGAAATACGTGCATACCGTTAAAAAATTTGTATCCTGTGGATAAACAGTTTTCCATTATAATTCACATCAGCCGCCAAAGGCTACTCCAACAAGCTTTCGAAGTTTTAAATGTTAATCTCATTGGAGAAGGGTAATTGATTGAATCACTATATAGCTGTTTTAATTAATAACAAATGCTATAAAGTAAGGAAGAACATAGTTTGATTATTAAATAGTCCGATGAGAGTTGATGCATTGTTACCAAATCTATCCAGAAAGATATTTTTATACTATACAACACATGGTAAACATAACTAAAAATGACAACATTGCTTGGCGAGAGAAGGTGAGGGGGGTCACAGCAGTTAAAAATTCCTAACTACAGTTATTAAAAATTCCAGCACTTATTTTAATGAACCTTACTATAATTGGGTCCATGTTGTTGTTATGTTGTTATTGGTCGATAAGAGACCCCGGCCGAACCGTTGAGCACGTCTGCCTCTAACGGAGTTTTGCGTAAGTCCCCGGAAGGATGGGATATTGAAGGAAGAGAAAAAGTGAGAGACGGGTCATCAGACAGCTGCCTGACCATTCAGAGGGCCAACTCCCGTGCTGCTGTGACAACTGATTTTCAGGCTCAAACAGGCGGTGAGCTCTGCGCTCTAAACGGCCAAGGGGAAGTCCATAAATTACGTCATCTGAAAATGGGGGGTAGTCCAGATTGAAAATGACGGTAGGGTGATGTGCAAGGGGGGGGGGTCAGCTTTGATATGACGTCATTTTAAAAATGATGTTTTATATCAAATTTTGACAGTAAAACAATGGTGAGTTCGTACACAATTCAACTATTATAAAATAATTATTTAAGAAAACACATGAGACTATTTTTAGGTGTTGTTTTCTATTTTATTCTAGTTTTTTTCTAAAACTGGCACAATTCTTTTGAAAAGTTGAATAGTTTGAAACACAATTTGAATAGTACTTTCAAAAACTCTACCAAAATGGGGTTTTAAAAGTTAGTTGATAGTCTTAATAAATCAGTAAAGAATAGAACTTTAGTAGCTTAGACAAATAAAGCATTATTTTTTACTTAAAACTGAGGTTTGTTAAAAAGGACGTCAATTGGTCAAAGGACGTGAGAGGGAGGGGTCAGACAAATTTTGATGGTTGAATGATTTTAGTTTGGTGTCCAAAAATAGCCAAAAAGCGATGACGTAATTTATGGACTGCCCCCAACGAACCTACTGTCCATTTATGTTCCTGCTCGGGGTGTCTCCTTGCCTTCAGCACGTATTTAGCCCCTCGCTGTCTAGAACATGAATGGATCATGAAGGAGAGTAAATTGTCATAGTGGACAGCCAAAAAAACTTAACACATCTTATGATAACTTCGTTTGCTGTACCCAATGTCAACTTCGCAACTATAGTATAAACCAGATTGAAAGTCGTCCTGGAACAATTGGGTTCATATCAACCAAGATTTTTGTCAAATTTGGAAAAGTTGGCGACCTTCAGTAATAATATCCCAATTACCACATTCAACAAGGCCCATACTAAAAGATTGAAAATTAAAAGATTGAATTTTGAAAATGGTGCCAACTTATCTCAAGATCAAAACAACATCCTGTTTATGATCGCCAGGCGATGTTACAATCGCCTTCTGATTGTAAGGTGATCCAGTCGCCAACTACCCAATGGCTAGTAAATGCCTTTATTTAGTAAAAAAAAGAATGTTTCCTTCATTTTTCTATATTCTAGTCTAAATGTTGTTTCAAGAACTAATTTATTATATTCATTTTTTCATCAAAGGCAGTTTTTAAGTTGATTGACGACGCCTTTGAAAATATCAGTCGGCCGTCATTTTTTAATATTTAAAGTTTTAACAAGTTTATTCTAACACCTAGTGAAAGCCAGACATTGCAAAAAGTGCCCTCCTTACTCCTTAATCATTCCTTTTATAAATTTTACTTAATTATTGTAAACCAACCGAGCAAACCCTTCTTGCACTATCCACTAAAAATACTATCTAACATCATAAAAAATTAAGTGTCAACAAATCGGTGCCCCTGGCCCTAATCCACTGATGATGCCCAAGTAGAGGACGTGTACACTAATGTATGGCTATAAACGTTTCTTCTTGAGTCTAACCAGCTCAACCATCTGGCTATAACCATCTGAATGTGGGAGGTGCATTTACACTACATCTCCGTTGATGCGGTTCAAACTACCATATTGACCTTGGAGTGTTCCGTCATGCAGATTCAGTTATTTTAGTTTCAGTAGTCTGATGATGAAAGAAAGCAGTTGGCAAACCTATACAATCCTTTGAAGCATTTTATATACTTCATTCAATATTTTCTCAAGTTCTTTTTAGGATGGATTCAAGTGATTTTCAAATGCTTTTGAACATTCAAAGTCTTTTTAGGATATGAAATTATTGTAAAAACATAATTACTTACATCACTGAAGTAAATAATAGCAGTAGTGTGATTTAGGAGCAATGAGGAAATTGAAACATTTAGTACTGATTCAGTACCTGTTTCTTATAAATATACCAAGATATTGCGGGTACGTACATTTAAACACGTATTGCTTTATGTGACGATTACTAAATTTCTAATCCAGATAATGGTTTTAGGTCCAATAATTATAACAAACTTATCCAAAAGCCATGCAAGGTAACTTCTTAAGGCCTAAATCTAAAAATTCTTTTTCTAAGCAATGGTTATTGTATGATATGGGATTTAAATATTTAGATTATCCCGTATAAGTAGTGAAAGGCTTAGATAAATTTAATTTTTACTAGATTGCAAGAAATTGGTACACTTTGTGCTAGGATCGGTGCAGTTATTCGACAATGCTAACCATCATATTGACTATCCGTTTCTACCGGTACTTCACTCGCACTGATACAAGTGGAACTATCACTAAACTACACCTAACTGAAAGATCAGAACTAAAACAGTCCTCACAGCTGTCAATAACAGCTGACCAGCGGCCATCCCACAGTTCCATGCGGCATCGTCGACCCTTGTTATCTCGTCAGCTGATAATGATCCATTGTTGGTCCAGTTTGGTCGCAATTTTGCCACCGTTGCAACCGCTCATCACAACAATACGTAGTTACGTTCAAGTGCAAGCGGAGACCTTGCGAGTCTTGACCAGGGTCAACATACGAGTGAAGGATTGCTTTATCTGCATGCGAGTGTTCGGTACAGTTGTAAAAATATCTTATGGTAGTTATTCCGACAAATCAACTGGATATAATACCATTGGCGGATGGTAAAAAATTGATTGATAAATATATTGATTTTCATTAGTTGTCTATGAAGGACGATGAAGCGAAATAATTTACTTTGAAGTAGGAATTGCAAATACACATATTGTATTCACTTAAATATAGCGTTTGCAATAAAATATTTTTTTATTTCATATCCCTTGCACAGCGGTAGTGATAAAAATGTAGAGGAGGTTACTCTGTTCGCCGACCAGGAGTAGGCATTATTACATTTAGCTCCACTTTTCAACCAAATTTTTTAAATGTAAAACAATAACCTTAGCTAGCAAAGTTTTTCTATTCTACTATTCTATGAAAACTAAAACATTCTTAGTTTTATGTTCATTAAATTTACGTTCCTGATTTTTTAACACATTAGTGACCTTGGTTATCAAGGTCTGTAAAGGAAGAAGCATAACTTCTTCCCAGGTCATCCGTATAGCTTTTTTTTGTGTTCCGGATATGAAGCGTCTAAACTAAAACGGAAGTCAAGTTACATTATAATATTTACCATTACACAGCTGATTGAAAAAGAGAATGAAGCAGTCTTGCCATGGGTACGATATTTATCGTAACGACACCATATTACTCTATTTTAAATTTGGATTATTAGTTATATATATATATCGTATGGCTCATTCAGCCAGCCACCATGGTTTAAGAATAATAAAATAAATTCTGCGGTGCAGAGCACCTGAGTCAGTATAAGTAAAAATCTAAACACAAAAATAAAAAAAAATAAAATAAAATTAGATTTCTCTTTATAGAGCTAAATCCAGGGCGCTAAGCCATTGCAGCCCAGCTTCACTTGAGCTATGCAGACCGGCCAATCCTTCGGGGAAGGCACTCAGTGGGCACTCTTCGACTATGTGTTCCATAGTTTGATACTCTGCTCCGCAGTCGCATGACTGGTCTTGTGTCATTCCCCATTTGTGCTTCCAATAATTGCATCTTCCCACTCCAGTGCGGAAACGATTGAGTATAGTCCACTGCTTCCGAGGAAGATTCATACCACCTACCGCTACGGTCGGGTCATCTATCAAGAAGTGGTTCCGACCTTGAAAAGCGTCCCAGGAGGAAGTCCAGTTTGTATGGATGGTGAAGTTCGAGTCCATCAACTGGGAGGCTGTTCGTAGAGGTGGTTTTCGGGACCTCAATCGGCCCGCATTCTGGGGTAGGTAATCATGGATGGGCAGCTGTGGAGCAGATAAGATCTTTGTGTATTCCCTAATAAGTGCATCCCTTCGTCTTATTTCAGGAGGAGCGATATTACACAGCACCGGGAGCCAGGGTACAGGAGTTGCCATGAGTGTACCACTAATGGCTCTCATGGTCCTGTTTAGCTGGACGTCGATCTCTCTAACGTGCACACTATTTAACCACACGGGAGCACAGTACTCAGCAGTTGAATATACTAATGATAGAGCAGTTGTTCGCAGAACTTGTGCGTTAGCTCCCCATGTGGAGCCAGCAAGGTGATGGACAATGTTAGTCCTGGTTCTCACCTTAGCTGCCGTTTTTTGTAAGTGGCTTTTAAACGTGAGAGACCGATCTAAAGTGACTCCCAGATACTGTGGGTGGTCATTATGTTTCAACTCAACACCGTTGAATACGATTTTAAGCTTTTGGTTGGCCAGTCTATTATTCAAGTGGAAGCAAGCAACCTCAGTTTTTGTTGGGTTTGGATTTAGCTTCCAGGCTTCAAAATATTCACCGAGGGTCGTGAGGTCATTTGTTAGTGTTTCCTCAGCTTGTCGAAAATGCTGGTGTTGATATGCCAATGCAATATCATCTGCATATATAAACTTTATGGACCGAGTTACAGGAATGTCGGCAGTATACACATTAAAGAGCAGTGGGGCGAGCACTGACCCTTGTGGCAGGCCATCCTTTAGTTGTCTAAACGTACTTTCTCTGCGTCCCAGATATACTTTTATCATCCTATTGGAGAGCATTGAGTTGAGGAGACGCAACAAGAAAGGGCAAGGAATAAGGTCGTAAAATTTAACTAGGAGGCCTTTTCTCCAGACAGTGTCATATGCTGCAGTCAGATCTAAAAAAGCCACAGAGGTTTTCAGTCTTCGCTCAAACCCATCCTCAATGAAAGAAGTCAGAGCTAAAACCTGGTCACAACAGTTGCGACCAGGCCTAAATCCAGCTTGTTCGACAGGGATGCTGGCATTGAGAATAGGGAGGATTCTGTTATAAATCAACCTCTCTAGCAGCTTATAACAAACGCTTAAAAGAGCTATAGGCCGATAACTTTCAGGCAGTTTTGGATCCTTTCCGGACTTCAGGATAGCTATGATCTTGGATTTTCTAAATATCCCAGGCATGTCGCCGGTTTTTAGAGTGGTGTTCAAAACTTCCAGAAGCCACTGTCTAGCCTTGTTACCCGAGTGTTTTATAAACTCCGGGAAAATGTCATCCAAACCTGCTGCTTTGCCAATTGGCATCGCATCAATCGCCACTTCCAGCTCGTCGTAAGTGAAGGGTCTAGAGACTTCCAAGGGTGCTTGCCGACTCTCCTTTATCTCATTAAGCTTGAAATTAATTTTTCTGTCTGCAGACGTACGCACAGGTTTTGAAAGTACGGAGAGGCGTTTTGCAATTTCACGAGGGCTAGGCTGTGAGGCATCGTGTTTTTCACTTGATTTACCAGTGGAGAGTTTCCTGAGCAGAGACCAAGCTTTCCGACTACTTTTGGTGAAGTTCAGGTTCTCAACAGTTTTCACCCACTTCTCTCTCCTGGAGTTGTCGAGAGAGTTAAGGAGTTGGTCAGCTACATCTCTGTCAGCAGTGTCTGTAAACTCATTGTAAAGATCTTCGCACTCTCTGCTCCATCCTGGTATGTATTCTTTTCTAAAACCTCTTGGGATTGTCGCCTTAGCGGAAGACAGGACAAGGCGAGTGAACCGATCATAGTTTTTTATTTTAGAGGGGATGAACCTGATGCCGCTATCAAGCCTTGATGAGAAGGCCTCCCACTCAGCTTTATTAAAGTTCCACCTAGGCCGAGGAAAAGATCTTACGAGAGGAATTTGCATTCCTACTGATATTATTACAGGCCTGTGCTGAGAGTGGGGGAATGCACCAAGGACCATCCTGGAAGTAGGCACGGGATTTGCTGATGGTTCACGGGAGCAAAAGCACAAGTCTGGAGAGTACCCACGACGCCATCGGGCTGAATGGAAGGTGTGTGGGTCCTTGGCATTATATACCAGGAAAAGGTCGTTATTTTCAGCCCAGCTTGAAAGACGAGTGCCGTTGTCATCATCGGACGAGTATCCCCACTGGGTATGATGACTGTTGAAGTCACCTACATATACCACAGGATGTTCAAAAGTTGGGAGAACTGTGTCTGACCACTGGGTATTTGGTGGTTTGTATACATTTACAATAGTAGTCGCAGACACCTTAACAGCAACAACAAATGTGTTGTTATCACAACTTTTGTGGGAGACTGATACGTCGTCTATGTCCTGTCTAACGTACGTCGCCACTCCGTAGACCCTGTGACCTATTTCTTCCACAAGCTTATATCCTGGGATGTTGCCCCTCGCACTGTTTTCTAAGTCTTCTGCATGTGTTTCTTGCAGTGCGAGGACATCGACCTCATTTTCCAGCAGCACCTTGCTGAGGCAGTCACTTTTAGATTTGCTCAGACCCTCTACGTTAAAATGACAAACATTTAAAACACAGCCTAAATTTCTAAATTGGCCCTGGAAAGGGCCGTTTGGATTCCGTCTGGCAGCTGGCATAGCTGAGAGATCACTGTGTGTGACAGTTCAGCTGCCAAAGTTGTTGTTCGTTTAGCACCACCCGGGGAGTACGTGCAACTTTAATGGAATACTGCGGACGCGAACAACATCACCCCCCATTTTATTATTAGTTTATTAGATTATTAGTTGATAACAAACCATTAGGTAGTGACCAAATTACAAATTATCAATCAGGGTAAATCTAAAACCATAAATTCGACCATATTTTGCTTTGAAATTCCTTATTTTAGTAATTGTTGAGACAAAAAATCCCAACGCAAACGAGAACGATTGTTGTTTGCTGTTTTGTTGGCATCCATGGACATCCATGGATGTCGCAGAAAGTGACACCATTGCTCTTATGGGATGCGGCTCTCCTGGCCCTGGCCTACAGTCTCCTTGCTTGGTTATCGCTTTGAAAACAATAGACGAATCTCAGAATTTGAGGGATGACATTAAAATCGTTTAAGATATTTCACAAGTACACGTAGCCTGAAAACTACATTTTTGTCGTATACATTTTCTCTGTGGACACCTACTTCTGGGGTTCATACCTGTAAAACCGTTTAGTTCATATAAATAGTACTCCAAAAGCAAATTACCAAGAACCAAACCAATATTATACATACAAGTCATAGAAAATTAACACTGTTTAAGTGTAAATGTATGTTTGGAATTTGTAAAAGGACACTCCCTAAACTACTAACAACCCCTAAAATACCAAAAGTTATCACACGAAAACAGATCCTCGCGAGCGGTAATACCCATTGTACACATCGGTGACCGCATCTTCATGCGTTATGGACAATAAGGCTGCGGTGCGGTAACGTTTGTCAAGGCCGTGAAGACGACGTGTGGACACTACCGAAACGTCGTCGTGGGCTAGGACGTGACCCATGTGACGATTGCGGTACCGTCATCGGTACCCGGTATCAAAACGTTATCAATCTCTCTGTCCGTCACGCCTCTGACCCGGTTGCAAAAGTTCGTAAAAAACTGTGGCTCGGGACGCGAAAAGTGTTACTTTGCGTTATTTATCCAATCTGCGTTAACGACATCCACAACATTGCTTAGGAAGTTGGTGTCGGTGATGGAAATTGGGTAAATTAACCTCCCGCCGTAACAGTAGCCCTGCGTACTCGACGAATATTTAATCGAATGTGGTAATTAATTAGTTTAATATGTAAGTAGGCCTATACTGGGATGAGTACTGTATGTTTGTTTCCAACGTGGTGTTTTTCTTATTTCTTCTTTTTCTTCTTCATCATGACATTATTGTTTCCTAAAATTTGTTAAGAGTCTACCGCTTTTATTACTCTTCCCTCCTTCAACTCTTCGGTCTTTTTCCACGTCTTTAGTCTCGCTACACATAACTTTTTTACCACGAGTTTAAACTTCTCAAGTGAATACCGATAACAACAATATTCAATTAAAAGAACTATTGGTAGACCCTGACAGAGCTTTGGTAGAACTTATAGTATCTTGTATGCTCATATCCCCTAAACCGTGGTCAAATTTTAATAGTAAACACGTACACTTAGAGTTACCCCATAACAGCTAGGACCGGGGAATTGTAATCTACTATACATATAAAAAAGTCTAATAAACTATACAGCCCGATGTGTAACTGACTGACGGGAAGTGATTACTGACTAGCTCATCACGAAATCTCAGGAACTACCATAAGTATTTTCTTGAAACTAAACACAGGATCGTCTTGTCTCTTATGTGCTCACTAAAAAACAATTTTGCAAAATTCATTCAGGGCTCCGTCCCACAGGCCTTCTTAAATTCAATATAACGTTATCCGTATGACCAAATTTAAATACAAATTAAGAAACCTCTGAGATTGAAATTTGAAGTGATCTCTTTTCTCTTAGGTGCTCAAAAAAAAGTTCTTTGAACATCCCCTTTAGGGCTCCGCCCCACAGAAGCTCACAATTGCTTATTTATTAATTAATTAATAAGCAATTATCAATTAATTATTAATTAATTAATAATTTGCTTATTATTAATTTGAGACTACTCAATTTAATTCTACAATTTGTAAGACGTTCAAATGTTTGCTAAATGTTAAACGTATAGGCCTATACAGTTCGTTAACTATTTACACTCCGCGGTTTAACATAACCTCTTTCGTGTGAACAGGCAGACATAGTTCGTGCGCTGATACGGTATTTAAGACAGACCAATACGATAAGAATTTTGCTTAAACTGATTTTTTTAACAGAGATAGCAAATTTCCCTATAGTGAATACGCTATTACTGTAGTAGTTATGCTAAGACCTAAGCCCGGCACCATGTTACTTTTTCATTTTGACGTCCATAGATGGTGAACTGATGGTGTTTTTGGCTTCTGTGGACCTCAAAATGAAAAAGTAACATGGCTTAGGTCTTACCATGGCTACTACCGTAATAGCGTATTCCCTATAAGGAAATTCGCTATCTCTGTTTCAGAAAAAATCAGTCTTAGCAAAATTCTTATGGTCTGTTTTAAACTCCCAAAACACCTCATAGCCACGCCTCTCTCATTTTCCTTCGAGTCTCTTTCTCTGTCACCTTCTTCCTGTCAGAACACCGATAACTAGACATGGGCCTCACGTATACCCACAAGGCTGACAGCGGACAATGCTGCAACAGCCAATGCTAGCTCCTAGTATATAACGCTCGTCCGGCACTGGTCACATAATCGATTGTGCTCTGCCTACATTCGTATAGACCATGGTATGTACAAATTTTGAACCAATTACTTAATTATTTTAAGCTGTAAAATGTGTTTAGATGTAAAATGATGTATGCTGTTGGCAAATAATTCTAGAAATAAATGCAGTCTTTCTTTTATCGTACAAAATTTTTATTCTTGAATAATGATTTGATGATAAGAAATAATTTGTTTTTTTCCCTAGCTAAATGTCCTGAACACTTTAGCTATTTTACGATTTTTTTCGAAATTTTATCAAAGATCAGAGAATAGGTTTTAGAAATGTTATTTATTAATTACAGTAGGTTAAATAACAAATCGAAACCATTTTAAAGTTAGTGCTGGATTTTAAATAAAAACCTATTTTAAAGTGTAACTAGTAAACATGTTGCTCGAAGCAATTTATTTTAATACAAATATTACTTTTAGCTCTAAATCAATGACATCCGACCAATGTGGCGAATATCTGTAATCACCAAAAACTACACGTATTTATAGATGTACATTAACAGATATTTAAAATGCTTTATTCAATCCCAATGTTATTTAAATGGGAAATTTTTAGCGCTTTTATTTTCAATACGATTCTCGTCAGTTTTTGGCGGAAACAACTACAGACCAAGCCCTAACCAACGACACCAAAAACTTGAAATTCGGTTGAAAATTGTAGGAGGAGTTCTCAACACAATAAACCCTTAACGCATTAAATAAGTATTGATTATTAAATTTCAATTTATTCAATTTTAATAACCTGTTTTGTGTTCAAGAGTTTCTTTGGTTACAATCGTTTAATTTCTATGAATACCACAACAATTTTAAATCCTAGAATATTTTAGGATTTTAAATATTACAATACTGTGATAGAACTTTAATTTGTCATTTTTTATCAACAACATGAAATAAAACAATCAAATTCAATTTAAACATGTTTTATCAAACATTCGTGTAATTAAAACATCCTAAATTTTGTATCATATTTTTTTGCTACAATTTTATGGTAGGGCTAATTTATTAAAAACAGTAGCAAAGTATGTTTAAGAATGCCTTTACACTTCACAGTAAACATCGTCGATAATCGATCGTATATTTTGTTACATGAGAAACGCCTGCAAAATCAAAGTATAAGCAGTACAAATGTGTTAGACAAAATGTGGCTGGAGAATAGCAGGCGTTAACCAAACAGTAATTAATTATTTTATAGAAAGGAAAACAAATAAACTCATATTCATCGCTTAGTGTTATATACTTATTGACATAACTGGATAAAGTGTAATATGCACTGAACCTTCATGTCTACTAAGTAAGAGGTATATTCGGTAATTTTTATAAATAAGCAAAATATAGTTTTTACTTCCCTCATGAAATAATTTAGAAGACCTTTAGAATTCTTTCAGATCCAGTTACGTTTAATCACAATTTTTATTTAGTATGTGTATGGTTTTCATAAAAATGGCATTTTAAACTATGTCAAAAATAAAAAGCCTAAACAGATTTTTTTCCTTTTAAAGAATGTTGATCCTATTCCTTTAAATTATTGTTTATGATACAATAGTGCCTTTAATCAGCTATTACTTTGAAACATTACAACATTTGTATAAATTTTTAAGCATGCACTAAAAGTCTAGTGAGGTGTGACTTTGTATTTTTTTGGGGACATATAATACGATAATAATGGTTGTTACCACCTTTCCTTCCAACATGGGACACAACATGGGGTACGCCCACTAGAAGAAATTTTGGGGGAAACTGTATTCACCTGTCATGCTGTACATTATTTTTAATATCTTTAAATATAGAAGAAAACGCCACAACACGGTCTCAAAAAATGTCATTCTGCACATGGCAAGTCATTGCATTTTTAAGTACATTGGTAAATTTATTTTAATACAAAGTTTGCCTGTCTGACTTTTCTAGTTCAACCTACCATTTTATATCGATTTTGGCATTGTTCTTTGTTAAATGAGACCTTAACGTTAAACATTTTATTGAAACGTTCGTGCGATGTCCGCCGTTGGAGCTAAACGTCATAATGTATAGATCACGTGTTTTGACAACAATCGGAAAAGGCCCATAAGGAGTTCGGATGTTTTCAAGAAAACAAATTACATCGTCAAGATAATTTTTCAAGGTGTGGAGTGAATATGAATGCATTGTTCAAGGGTGAATTGGTAGAATCGCCCACTCGATCGGTGAATCGGCGTAGTGGTTGGCGCCCCGGACTTCGGGACCATGACAGCTGACAGCGATGTCGTGGGTTCGAATCCGCGTTCTGCCAGTGACTTTTATCAGGACCATCTACCTTGTACTGTAGCGGCTCACCCCCTTACTTTGTCTAAAACGATCTACGTACAGATAAATAGTCTATGTGGACGGGGCAAAGTAAGGCAAAAAGAGGCCACCATCTTCTTGTATTTCAAATAAATAAATAAGGACAAATCTAGTTCTATTGAAATTTTTTGTTTTCTCTCTCATAAAAAAGGGGGAAAACAGTTGAATTATTGCCTTTTTAGTAATATTTACTAAGCGATCGTACACAAACAAAATTGGTAAAATGAGACCTTAGCGTTTACCATACAACTTGTGCTTTAAGCGCTATTTGCACCCGCCTAAACCTCTGGTTTCTTGTTTTGTCTTCAGGTAGAGCGCCCCTTGAAATCAAATTACCTAAATTTCTAAACTCAGCTTACGACTTATTCTATAATTTTAGATCGAGTTTGTGGCGATTGCTCAACAAAATACCTTTGAAATGATTCAGAACAAAACATGTTATTGACAAAGACATAGGATAACATATTCATATAACATGAATATTGACATAGGGCAATATTTTCCTCTCCCTTCCTTTAGCCTCAAGCGACAGTCCCCATGTTGTGGCCACGCTAAAAAGAGGGCAACATAAAGTTATTTAATCTACTAGGTGTCACCAACAATAACCAAAAGTCAAACTATAGTTAGACTTTCAATTAGTGCTCAACCCGTATAGTTCCCCGGACTTGCAGACTGGGAGCGAGGAATTCACAAACCTCCCTCAAACCTTCCTCGCCTCTAACCGGCCTCTAACCTTCCTTGAGGCTACCTTGGGGGGAAGTTGTGAATTTCGCTATACGATCAAATTAGTCTCTCCTTATTCTCGCAGGCCGTTTCATTACCAACATGTCTCTCCTTGTTGCAGACTCTGGTCCCCTCCCTCTTCCTGTTCGCGGTGGCCCTAGGCGCGGCGGAGCCCCCACCCGAGGCGTCCTACCCTCCCGCCTCCGGCCCGTACCCTCCCTCCGGATGGCGCCCCTCGGGCAGGCTCCTGGTGCTGCCCGCTCGCCAGACCGCCTCACCCCGACCCGTCTATGGACCTCCGCCCCCGCAGCCTCCTCCCTCGTACGGCCCCCCTCCACCACAGCCACCCCCTCAGGAGTACGGACCCCCCAGCACCGAGCCGACCACCGACGAACCGACGGAACCGCCCACGGAACAGCCAGAGGTGAGAGCCAAAATTTGAGGAATTCTCACTGAGAAATAAAAAACCTTTTACACGTCCAATCGAGGGGACAGAGTTTAAGTTTCATCGTATGGAAAGAGCAGGTGATAGTTTTTTTGGGAAGTGATTTTGAAGTTCACTCCTCAAAGAAATTAGCAATGCCATAAAAAAATAAAAACAATTTGTTCATCACTCTCCTTGCGTTCTTGATTTAAAATAAAAATCAAAATTTAAGGAACAAATAAATGCTCATTAGTAATTCAAGGAGCACGGTTTAATATACAGTCTTAAAGCATACTGGGTTATTTCTTATACCAAAACGTTAAAATCTGAACAAATAAACTGTTAATTTTTAAGGCTAAAAAGGAACAGTAGAGCTTAGGTCTACATCTTCACACCAAACTCTGTCAGGTTATATGAGTTGTGTAAGCCTAATTAATTGGATTTTTCTTAGTTGATGCATAAACCTTCAACTTGCTACCTTAACGGTCAGCGTGTTGGACTTCAGTTAAAGATGTTAAGGGTTCGATTCCCGGGATGCCCTCTGACTTTGAGGGGTTTGGACCGCTTGTCCTAAAAGCGTTTGTGTAAACTATAAAAAAAATGCCACTGGCGTTGCATGCACAAAAATAAAACACCTATAGCCCACGGATATCCACGATTCCACAAATCGAAATTTCGGAAGAATTCTAAAGTCTCAATCACGTTTATTACTAATCTATGGTAAACTCCACATTTTTATTCCAGCGGAAAATATGCCAGTAATTACAAAAATGCATTTTAACCTTACAGTGGCATACGGAACATTTTTTAAATTATAATAATCATATTAAGTTATTTTTAAAAAAAAATAGAATATGCAATGAACGAACGGTAAAAAGTAATAAACGCATTTTTCATAGGTTTGTATAAGAAGCTAAACAATTTCTAAATGAAAAATAAACGTATAAAATTCATTTTGTAAGATAAAATATCAGCCATCGTGAGGTATTCAAACACCAATGTATAAGCAAAGCATCACGCGCCCCCATTCTGATGCAACCGCGAAAGTGCGCATCATGATGCTAGACAGACATCATGATGCTATGCGAGTCCAACGGGCGCGTGACATGGACAAATTGCAATTATAACAGTTGGCCGGGGACCGCCGTTACGGTTACGTCACTGGCTCCAAACCCCCCACCAATGCCGACCATCCGTGGCCGGCCCGGACGTGGCGGCCTGCAATAGTTTATGGCAAGGTCTGTAGAGGAAAAAGCATAACTTCTTCCTAAGGTCAGCCGAAATACCTATTTTTTGTGTTCCGGATATGAAGCGTCAAAACAAAACGGAAGACAAGTTACGTTATAATATTTACCATTACACAGCTGATTGAAAAAGAGAACGAAGCAGTCTTGCCACGGGTACGATATTTATCGTAACGACAACATATTACTCTATTTTACATTTGGATTATTAGTTAATAACAAACCATTAGGAAATGACCAAATTAACAATTAGCAATCAAGGTAAATATAAAACCACGGATTCTATCCTATTTTCTTTTTAAATTCCTTATTTTAGTAATTGTTGATACAAAAATTTGTAACTACAAAATTTTAGGATTACAGTTAACATTGTATATGTCTTATGGCATCTCAACAATAAAGTTATATTTTTATAATTATTTTAACGATTTGAAAAAGTGCATCTTGTGATTTTGAGCAGTTAACTACATCAGATAAATATTGAGTAAAAAATGTGAAAAACTATCCGCTTTTAAAGAGGCAAGGTATTATTCTAACCCTTCTTGTGGGGTTTTGAACAAAGATCAATATAAAAACTTCAATCACCCTAAAATAAATTTTATCCAATGTTTAACCAAAAGTATGGCAGACCCACCGATCCACTTTTCATGTATCACTCCTACAAAATGGCCAACTGCAGCTTCTGAAGTGCCAACTGACCCATGATAGATCAGCCCTTTACATTGACTGGGACGGTGTGGTATCGTCCTGTAATCCAGCTACTTGGAGGTCACGAATTGTGGATTGTTTTAAGTGATGGCTAGTGGATGTGATATTCCCTAGTGGGGATTAACGTCCGCACTTCCCCTAGTGCATACTAGTTCATCCATAAAGACCATCCTCATAATTAGACCAATTTGTATATATGAGGTTGAATTTGTGGTTCGGATCCCACGTTAAACTGTAGATACCACTGGCTCTTGGGCCATCTAACAGTCCTGAATAAGAAGAATGTCAGCCTTAGTAACAAGACTACAAGATCGCGCCACAATCATCCTACACTCATCTCTCATTCATACGCACTATGTGAGGTCCCTGTTTCAAAATAGTGATACAGTGATTGATAATCAATGTTCTTCACATTGCTCAGGACGGTTCGGAAGCACCAACCGAGTCGGAGCAGCTGGTAGATCGCGGAGTCTACTACGTGCTGAAGCCGGACGGCCGGCTGCAGATGGTACGGTACACCACGGCTCCGCTGCGCTCACAGAAAAAGGTGGGTGAAGGACATCAAATATAACTTCTATTGTACAACATAACTCCGTACAACATACACTGTAGTTTCAAAACCAACAATGAGATCTAGAAGTAAAAATATCACAAAGCTTTTAAAAATCTTCTGGTTTTTATCCAATTCTTACTCTTGTAATGTTTAGTATTACACTTAATTATTTAACATTCCTTGCACTTAAGTACAGTAGTTAAGTTAAACAAGGATATTGCTATTGATATCTAGCTATATTTTTTTAAGAACCTAAATTTTCTTAGTAATTAAGAACCTTTACGAACCTCTTAAGAACCTACGAATCTCTTAGTAGATACAACCAAAACACACAAGTGTGTGTGTTTTTTTTTTTTTTTTTCTTGCGGCTGACGCGCCTTGGGATTAGGTCCGCCCCATCGATGGAGACTGTTGTTTAGCGCTACGTATATTCTTCTAAGTATTATTTTAACTAAAACACTTTATATTCAACCAGCTTGAGTGTACTAAAAATTAATTGACAAAAAATTAGAGACCCGATACTAGCTACCAAAAATTTAAAATATTGGTAAAAACCGTTACAGTAATAATCTTTTCTTTATCTTGGAACTTGGTTTTTTTTTTATTTTTATTAATACATAACATAGATTAGAATCAGAATCAATTCCTTTACTGTTACAAAAACGTTTTGTACAACTAGAACAGCTAGAGGATGGGTTACGACAATGAATACAAAAACGTTAAGAAGATCACATCCCATGTTAAAAATTGGCCAACATTTTATTCCGCTAGGAGCGCTGTAAACTGAACTTGAGCACTCCAAATAGAGATAGCGCCAGAGGAATCGGCCTAAACATAGTACGAGAGAGAGGGAAATATAAAATTTCTTATTAGTATTGTGTCGTTAAAACACTATTTTAAACATTAGTTACCTAGCTTATTTGGTATCATTGGAAAGCTTTTTTTCAAGAAGAATCGTTATTTTAAGTCATCAAATCCTTTTATTGTTAAGACTTTGTCGTATGGGCTTTCAACTTTAATGTTATTCTAATGAAGATATTTTATTGAATCATATGTTTACAAAAATAAACTAAGTTTTAAACGTCGTCATGGTATCCTGCTATTTTCAAATTTGTTTACTTAGGTTCCAAAATGAGCACTAATGTAGGCGGACGGAAATAGTGTTCCTACATTAATGGTGAGAATTGGTCCAGTAATGGTTATACTGTTATAGGTTATGTATATGTGAGTGCAGCGTGAGGACTAGATTTTTTGCTGGTGACCATCTGCAACAAAGTCAGAATGTAATCTGACTAATAGGTCATTGTCTCGTGCGCGCTCTCATGGTGGAGTGCGCTACTAAGCCAACAGAAACTTTCTTAACCATTTCTTCCATAAGATGTGACCTTCTTTACGTTTTTGTATTCATTGGTTACGATGTCAAAAACTTAAAATAAGGATGTTGCAATACATAGTCAACTTAACTAAGAATACTTGTTAGAATTTTAAACTATATTCAAGTATACACACAACAATAGTAAAAAAGTTGCAAATGAATCACTCTATGTTAAAAATGAATGTGATGTGTTGGCAGAAAGCAAAAGACACCCCTCAGAAGCAGAACTTCCAAGGAAACCGCTTTGCCGACTTCGAGAGCCAGAGAATCCAGCAAGACAAAACACAAGAGCAGAAAAAAGCGCAGCTTTCACAAATCCAAGCTCACCATGCGCAATTTCAGTTCAACCAGAAATCTGAGCAGTTCAACCAGAAACCAGCCCAATTCAACCAGGGGCCATTGAAGAACACACAAGCGAAGTTCCAACAAAATCAACAGCTCAACCAGAGACCAACAAAGTTCAACCAACAACCGGCGCGGGTCCAACAACAACCTTTCCACTACGTCGAGATCCAAAAGTCCCACGAGATTGAGGTCGCTCAACCCCCACCGGAACGAGCACCCGAGGGCTTCATCGCCAACTTGAAATACAGAGATGTGGAACCGATCTCTGCTCCGGTGTACGCACTCAACCCAAACCCTCTAGTGCGTGTGCTGAAGAAATAGACTGCTTTTTTCAAGGAATTAAAAGGGAAATGTGTGAATTAGATTGGTAGAACTATATTTTTCATGTTCATGTTTCATAGTATTTCATATATTTATTTCATATAATTTCATCATCACGATTTTATAGCAATGTTTCTTACTTTTAAATATAAGTTGAATAAATAAAATGAAGACTGATAACGAATTATTTTATAGATCATGTTTTTTACCCACAACTATACAGGTACAGGTATGTAAATAATTCATAAGTTTCAATGTCTTCTCTTTTGAAAATGGTTCATCATTGGACATAAGGATTGCAGTATTTTAACATCTAAAGTACCAACAATGGTTTTCTCAGTGTTAATTAATTTCCCAGATTTTCATTACCATTTCCAATTGATTTCCCTGACTGACAAACCTTAGACCTCCTCAAAAGTTATAAAATACACCATACACAAATAGTATATTTTATTACAAGGGCCAAATTGTTTTATTACAGATGAGTCACCAACGGGCAACACATTTTCGGTCAAGTTACGAGCCATATTTTCATCACACTACACTATGCTATAAATTCTATTCAAATACAGTAAAGCAATATTTGTATTTGCCCATAACGGACAAAACATAACCATAACTAACCTAGAGGATACATTGTGTTTCCGGTAGCTAGGCAATGACTTCACAGCTACTGGTTTAGTCAGGATCAAATATTTTCCGCCCTAGACCTAAAAAACATGATTTTAATTTTTTAAAGGGAAGGGCAAAAACTGGTGATATTGTTGGAGTGTTATGAGATAGTATCCTGTATTTAAGTGCAAGGGCCGAAAATGGCGTTTTGCTGGTCTCGTGATCGTCCCGTGTGAAACTATCAAGAATAGGCAAAATATTTTTGGCAGTTGCAAACGATAAGCTTAACAAACGTAGCGGATGCACTGCTTGTGTTTCCAAATGCTAAGCAGCCACTTCACATCGGCTACCGCCGCTACCGGTTTCTATTGGATTCCAGATTCAAGTTATACAGCTGAAACATTAGTCCCAAAAGCATGATTTTCTTTGTTAGAAGTGAGGGTGGAAAACTAACTGTCAAATACATGTGACGTTCTTGGTGCTTTTCCAATGGAGACAGCTGTAGTTGTCACCGACCATCAAGAGTATTCTAGTTTCGGTGAAATATATTACTGCCTAGACAAGTTAAATCACAGAAATACTTAGATATGTATTACAGTAACAAATTACAAAAAAATAATAAACTTTACAACAATTTAAAAAATGTACAACCTTAGTACAATTTAACAAAAATAATTTGAATGGCTATGCATCCTGAAAAATGCTACAAAAGTCGTAGTTACAGCCAACTAGAGCATTCAAAAATCCCCTAAAATCAATCTTTGGGGTACATTCAAATTTTTTCCTCTTTCCCTGATCAGAATTTCCCCCCTGATTTTCGATGACTATCCCTGACTTTATAGAAAGTGGACACCCTGCCCTCTATATTTTCATTTTGATACATATCAACCTATGATTACTTTTAAGAGTTCCTCTTTACCTCTCCTGGGTCGTTTCCTTTGTATAGTAGATCTATAAATCTTATGATGCAAAAATTGACTACTTAGCTTATTTGATCAAGATATTTAGATAATAACATACACAATTTGATTATGAAAAATATTTAATAGCTTAAAAATAAACATAAAATTAATGAACACACAGAAGATTAGGTGGGGTTCTTTGAAGTCATATGCCTCATCAAGTTGTTGATGAACTTTTCTATTTTTCTCACGTCTTGTGCAACTTCTGTTTTGTACCGAACACACTGAAATTAAACTTAACATTAGTAAATCACACCAAGAAAATGAGTGGATTGTAAAATTGTGATTATGTTAACGAGGACAGCCATGAGAACGCTAGCCATAATTTTACAGACTCAAACCGGGACGATTATGGTCCAAGGTGTAACCTCCCCCCTCCACAAGTACAGTTGAAGAAAAAGATATGTTTAATTATGGGAGAGGAGCTCAGTGGTAAAGCTCTGGCCTCACAAGCCAGCAGTCCCTGGTTCGATCCTGGGCGACGAAATTACAAGCACAAACCTGAGCAGTCCCCTCTGGCAGGCCTATGTAACAATACCATGATGTTATCTTGCTGTCTTTAGATCACCGCATAGGCCCATGGTGACAAGCAAAGTTTTATAGTAAAATATATATATATATATATATATATATATATATATATATATATATATACAATAAATAAATTGATAATAAATTTGAAAATTAAGCTGAATAATACATTATAGAATAAAACAACAACCCATCGGGTTGATAGAAATATGGTAAAGCCAGTGAAAATTCAAGTTTTTAAAGAAAGTCAATAGTTATTTCTGAAAAGCAGCAAATATTTAAAGAGAGATGATCATCCTTATACCAAATTTAACTAGAATTACATTAATTAATTTATTAATTTAACTAGAATTTGCGTTGGCAAATTTATTTGTCTATTCATTATAAGTTTGCTAGTCGTGTTCAGTAATAATGCTCATTGCTAGGTTATAAAAATATCCCATTGATATAACAAATTAGTTTTGGTTTATAATTAACTAAAACTGGAACAAAAGCAAAACCCGCTGGGACGAGTGCCAAATACAGTACAATATCGCCAATTTCACTGCTACAACGGTTGACTTATACTTGGATTTCGTCTTTTCATGGAGAATTTCCCAGTGCCAATCAACAAAAGTTATGCTTTTTTATTTATTTCTGAATATTCAAGAATCATTTTTATTTGTATATTTACTTTAAAGAGCTAATTGAGCGGAGCGAGTGAAGCGAGCTGAGCTCCTATACTACACTCTGGCTTTTTATTTACACGTACTCCTCCAGAACGGCCGGAGTGATCCTTACGAAATTTTGCTCGGTCATAGTAACCATCCATGGGAAGGTATAAATCTGAAATGGTACAAATCGAACACAAGGGTTCTGCCCTACGGCTCTTTAAAGTTACCATGTTATTTTAATAGGAGAAATATTTTATTTGGTTTGTTTACTGTGTGTTGATTATACAGCTGTTATAAGGATCAAATTTAACTGCAGACTGTTACTATCAGCTGTTTGTGAATACAGTAGTTTTGTGTGAAATTGTTGTTTTGTTTATTTTAGTGGTTTGTTTACCTTTGTACGTGAATGAAATGCCACGTGTATACGTAAAGGAGGTGCAAATCTTGGACGACGCACCATTTAATATCTTGTAAACATATAATACCCCGTCGCAGCAAACCTCCGTACTCAAAAATTATTAGAGTATTACAGACTTGTGGCGAGTAAGCGCAGCGAACTTAACCTAAATCTGGCAACGAGCGTGTGCAGCGAATGAGCTGACCCAAAAGGTGAGTGAGCACAGGGAACGAACTAAATTGACGGCGAGTGAGCGTAGCGAACAAGCTGACCCAAATGGCGAGTGAGCGCAGCGAACAAGCTGACCCAAATGGCGAGTGAGCGCAGCGAACGAGCTAAATCCTGATGGCGAGTGAGCATAGCGAACGAGCTCACTTGAGTTACCTATAAAACATTTGCTATTATTGATTAAAAAAAATAGTCGCTCCACTCAATATTGCAAGCAGACAACTGCATTGTATACCTAGTTACTATGCTACCTTTGGACAGTCAAAATACTGCGGCCATTTAGATCTTTGTCAAACTGGAACATATGGCATGCCTATCAATGAGGAACCAATTAACATTGTGGTTTGTATCTTCTTGACAGATGAGTCAGCTCATTTCATTATTCTTTGTTTTCATTTTTAACCCGCGAGGGGTCGCGCCGCTGTCTTTTCCACCGGGCGATAGGTATTTTTTTTTTTTACTTCTCAGCGTGGAAGCTTAGCGCTACCCCCCCTCCAGTACCTTCAAATGGACTCGTCTGCTACGCCATCACGCATTCCCTCACCCCCTCCAACCGGCCAGTCGGCTGCTGTATTGCAACAAGTTAGCTACCTGTGGTTTCCACCGTGCGCGACATCATTGTATAACATATAATGTCGCGCACGGTGGAAACCACAGGTAGCTAACTTGTTTTCAAATAGCATAATTTTTATACTATATGTTCATAGTATAGTGTTATAGTTCATATAGTGTTTTATTAATTAATATTCTATGTAATATGTTGAATTGTAGTCAATAAAATGGAAATGTGTACAACATTAGCATTTATTTATAAACCCCGTGGAATCCACCGTGCGCGACCTCTAAAGTGATATATTTTGCGCGACCTCTCGAGGGTTAACTCCATAAGACCAAAGTAAAATTTTTTGAGTTTCAATTAAGATTATAACAAAATAAGATTTTTCCTAGCATAGAGACCTGTTCATCTACTATTTTTGTCCCAGATCTATTTGCAAAGTTTGGTGAAAATCGTTAAAACCATTTTTTAGATCAGTGTGCATACATACAAATATACCTTACTGGTATTGGAGTAAAGAATATTAGAGTATAGGATACATTGGTTCTAACTATATATAGTTTTAAAGAATAGTTGCGACAATCACACTATTAGTATAGGACTACTCAATGTATATCAATAAATAAAGAGTATATACTGTTGACTATTTATACCAGCCATGCCTGTGCCCTGGAGAAACTAATTTTACTGATCTCTTCTACAAACCTACCCTGATGTTTTTGTAGATAGAATGTTGTCCTATTCTAAGTGGTAGTTGGGGGGGGGGGGGGGGGGAAGGGTAAGAATATTGCCCACTCAATAACTTGGAAAACATGACATAAATAAAAGAAAAAAATATAAATAAATAGAATTTAGGACTTGAATTGAGCTTTGAGCACCTACATTTCACTTATTTTGGAAATCAAATGGACTTTAACTAGCCCTTTAAGTGTTCATGTAGTTTCAAACCATAACAGCTATAGGTAAAATCTGTTCCATTCTCAAAATACAGTAGAACCTCGATAGTTCGACACTTTGTGGACTTAGAGAGTATCGAACTATAGGGAGTACATGGGAAATTTTAATACTGGGAGTATAAAAATCATAATTTTAATTTAGGAAACACTAAATTTTAATGAAACCAACTTAATTGAACTTTAACATAGCAAACGTTCAAATTATTAACCACTTTATTTACATTTTCACATTTGTCAGTCTCCAACGTGGACATTATCGGTAGTTATTAACATGTTATGGTTTCATGGACCCTGTAGAACTATAAGGAGTGTCGAACTATCGAGAGTCAAACTATTGAGGTTCCACTGTAATTCAATTGTTTACAGTTGTCAATTGTCAACATACATTACAAAAATCTTTTTTAAAATCCCCCACATTCATGGGGTGTGGGGAGGGGGAGGTTATTCCTTTAATAGTCACCATACAATATACATTAACATATTGCCTCCCCCTCTTTCCTATCATAACTCTAAAATTGTGCCAATGGTTTGTTAGGTAATTTTTGAAAGGTTTTCAGACATGCAAGAGTTGTAAAATGAATCATACTCACTGTAACATCATCAGTCATTTTCACACTTAGTGTACTTTTGGAATGGTCGTACTTCATTGTATACCTTGCCTGAAACATACAATTAATCAATATATAATATCAAAAATTCATGCGATCCACAAATTAACACTAAATACCACAAACTCATCATACTGAGGAATAAGCCACTGTCAACAGCCGTTTAACAAGTTAAACAGAACCCCATGAATGTGTGTTCTAAAAATTAATTATTAATTAGCCTGTATTTGACTACGAATGGTAGTGAACTCACATAGTAAATGCTTACTTACTTATCAACTTTAACAGACATTATTTACGATTTCAGACATTGCAATAGGGCCAAAATGACAATCCGACAAAGAAGAAGCATTGCTAATCAATGATACTGTGTTTAAAGGACAATAATGCCCATCAAATATTTTAGGCCCACCGCATATATATTGAGGCGCAGTCCAAGCAGCGCAGCGCAGCACAGGGTAGGGTAGTTATTTAACTTAAGTGTTTTCATAAGCGCGTGCGAATTGAGGCGCAGGGCAGGACAGCACAGCGCAGTCCCGCACTGGCACTTGTAGCCGAGGCACAGAAACCGTGCCACATTGATCACATTGCGGTTTCAGCACTCGCACCATGCTAGCGTCAATACTCCAACGACACTTCAACACTGAACTGCTTCCCAATGTGCGAAAAAGTAAACTGTGCGAGTTTTTGCCGATGCTGCCCTGTGCTGCCCGTACTGTGTCACACAGGTCAATATGCGCCTAGGCTTAGCCTAACAAGTTGTTGTTGTTGTTTGTTGGATAAGAAGACCTCAGCCAAACCTTTAAGCACATCTGCCTCTAAAGGGTATTTTGCGCAAGCCCCCGGATGGAGTATTGAAGGAAAAGAAAGGGTGACAGACGGGACATCAGACAGCCGTTTGACCATTCAGAGGGCCAACCCCTGTGTACTGTGACAACGGTCCGTTCTGACCTCTAAACGGCCAACTAACCGACTATCCACTCATGTTCCAGCTAGGTTCCAGCTCATGTTCCATGCTCTCTGCATTCACCTCACCCCCCGCTGTATTGGACATAAATATAATCCAGCTAGGGGTTTCCTTGCCCGATGCAGCCCTCACCCCCCGCAGTCTTGAACAATCTTGAACAACTAGTATAAACCAGTTTTAAAGTTGTCCTGGGACAGCTTAACAAGTACAAATGGAATTGCAATGGTGACGGAATCTGTCTAATGACCGTAAATTCCTTACTGAGAAAAAACTCCAACAAAATATCATGACCAAAAATTGTATAAATGCACATTATTTTACAAGTTTTCTGAAACTGAATCGTCCATAACTCAAAAATGGAACTGGGATATTTTAGAGATTAAACATGGAACCATTTGACATTGTCAATTTCAGCCTTGGGAAATGTTCGCTGCCGAATTTTTTATTTCTGAAGAACAGCGGCCAGGGGGTTGGAAATCATCCCACGCCCAAACCATCCAAGGCAAGACTAGAGGGCTTAGTTACTGCAATATTCAAACAATGTGTTTTAATAAAATTAGTAAATACCAGTAACTTAAGAATAGACAGTAAAATCTACTGTTTAAAGTGTAAAATCTAAAATCCAATTATTATCAAAACAATAGATTAATAGGTAAGTTGTATTTTATAGTCAAATGTATCATATGTACCGGTACCCAAACAATTCATTATTAGTCTTATAAAAGAGTATACAGATCCTAATTGTAGGCTAGTGTAGGCCTATATTATTTATTTTGAAACAACTTTTTACTATTTTTATTAGCATGATATGTATTGTTTGCAATCATAAATGAAAAACAAACCTCCACAATACTTAAAAATATATTTACACTTAAAATGCAAAGAGTACAGAAGGTATGATAGGATAATAAAAGGCGATGGATTTCAACCGGACACACCGATCTTCATTAGGCCCAAATAGAGAATGGGCAGAATCAACATGGCGGTCAATAGTGCAAGAATGAACGGCTCTTGTTATTTCAAAAGCTAGAAATAACTAGCTCTAGTATTATTGTCCACCATGTTGATACTGTCATTATATCTTTGGACCTGATGATGATCGGTGTGTGTGGTCGAAATCAATTGCCGTTTTCCATCTTTTCATATACCTTCTATAGGTACCGTATTCTTTGCAGTATAAGTGTTAATAAAATTTTGAGTATTAAGGTTTGTTTTTCATTTATAGAAGGTACCTGGTTAACCGAGCCTTGCTCGTTGGTTTTAATTCACTTTTGTCAAAGTGTCATAATAATAAAGCTATTCAATTTCCACCAACAACCAACTATACCTTTTCACAGTGAACAGCTGTTTTAAAAAACTATTTAAATGGTTTTTTTTTATTTTACAGATAACACGGAATATCTTGGCCTGTGATGACCGTTTACAGTTCAAACAATTGGAGTAGAGCGACGAAATTGCAGATTGTCGCAGACTGTTTGTAGTGCCATGTGTTTACCAATTTTAATCCAGAAGTGGAGTATGTCAGAGGCCAAGATATATTGCGTTATCTATAATATACCTTTTGTTGTTATTTTGTTAACTTACCAAAACAGCAACCCATAAGACCAATGTTATAAATTGCATTTTTTAAACTTAAATTTTGGCCAAATTCAATTTTTCCTGTGGTTGTCGGTGTTTCTACACTAATTTTGGACCAAAACACTCTTAAATGCAAAGTTTAAGCAAAATCTACCGGCTAAATTTCAAGATCATGAAACACACATCCCTTCAGACAGTGCTCGTATTTTAGTATAGGATTTATTGTTATATTTTTATCAATGGAATGTTAGCAAGCATATTAACTTATTTTAAATTCGTGGGAAATATTTATAATTATATTTACCCCTTCTGGATTCTGTAGATAAATAGCTTGAGCTGCTTTCTCAAATTCATCCCACGTTGAGAGCAACATTTTGTTAATTTATCTTCTATATATGTTCAAACTGCAAAATACAGTAGAATATAAAGTCCATGAATATCCTCTTACAAACTTTAAGGTAATTACGATTCTGAAAAATTCTGTTTTTTTAAATCATTTGTACAACAAAGATACTTTGTAAATTGTAAAATAAAGTAAAAGAAGCTATAGGCCATACATGTAATGTTAAAATTATTATTTATTACAAAATTTTATATCCAACATCGCCTTTATAAAATTTTGTTCACAAACCAAATTTATCCGTATTACACTGTGTCATTCAGCAAACCATTAATTACATGTACGGAATGGTCAGTTAACAGTTTCTGTTTTTCATCATAATTGGTTTCAAAGGGATTCTTTCATAAAAATATTTATAAAAAATGTAACAGGCCTATAGGCCTACTAGGCTAAGAGTATTTGGATGTGGATTTTAAATCCTCAGTAGGTGACATTTAAGTTGTACCATATTAGATGTACATACCGTACACTAAGTTAAACATTTGGCAAACAAAGCCTTCACATTGGAAAGAAAAGAAGTGATACATTTGATACATTGTCTTACAAATCCTGGTAAAAGTTTAAAAAACCATCACTAAAGGATTAATGAATCAGATGATTGATGTTATTTTTTTACTTGCTGCTTCATTGTAAGAGATATTAGCATATGAGCAAAGTTAGCTTGGTTCAGTTCCGTACTTTCTTGTTTATTGCTGCAGAAGCTTAATATAAACTGCATGTTAATACAAGCATTTTTATGATGCTGGTTTGATGCTTTATGCATTGCAAGGAATTATAACTTTGCCTGTACTATTATTATTATTAAGTTACACATTGATTTGCATGGTTTACGTCTGTTTGTATTTTTTCTTACCTGACTTAGCCTATAAAAATTTAATATTGTTGATTGGCCAAATAAGATCATTGTAATAGGTTGGGCTACTACCTAGGCCTATTAGGTTAAGTCCAACCTAGTTCAAACATGGTAACTTAGATTATATTAAGTACATAAAAATTACCTTACCTAAATATTTTATCAGATTAAAATTGTGTCTGCTACAAACACAAAGTGGAAGTATTTCAAATATTCATGACCCTGGGCTGTTCAAATCATGCAAAGTTTTCGTTTATCGTTCTAATTATTAGGTTATGTTTCCTATTCCTTATGGTTGTTTTGGTGGACGTTGAAGTGACGTGTATGTGAACGTGAACGATGTCTGCTTTGAAACAGGGTAGCCAATTCACTTATGAAATACTAAAACTTGATCCCAATATACAGTTTATTGTGTATTTTAACCATCAACTACATAAAGCTACTAGCATAAAAAGATTCAAAACAAAACCTTTCATCATCATCATCATCAATTTCTAACTAAATTAGTGATGGCAAAGTGTCGACATCTAAAGTCTTTGGGCTGAAAAAATTGCGATTGATACTAAAATACAATCTCATTAACCTCCTTCATAGATATAAGCATTGAATTTACATACTAATATAAAGGCAATGGTAAAAGCCTTCTAGCCTCGCCTGGACGAATGAGTTAGTCGATGGTTGTACTACTATCCAGTTAAAATAATTATTGGATTATCAGCTGTTCCAAAAAAATTAACGTGTCACGTAAGCTCAATAATTTTGGAAAACTACCGTAGTATAGTATCCATGGTCAATGGTGGTACCATTGACAATGGATCTTGAGTATCCATAGTATTAAAGACTATGGATACTATCCATAGTCAATGATAGTTACCATTACCATTACCAACAGCTTCATCGTTGACCTTGAAGAGGGAATTGACTGCGTCAAAGAACATTTTTTTGTTTCTCCATTTTAAAACTTACACATAAAACACATAATTAATTTACAATTTGTACTTTTCATGTAGTATAGTATGTATGTATGTAGACTAAAAGAACATGTTGCATTTAACCCATGTCAAAAGGGGTTCACATCAATCCCAGGAACTCACATAATGCAAATATTCTAAACTCAGTTTTGCTGTCAGCCAAAAGAAGCAAAGAGGATTGTTGTGTAATGTTCCTCGATATTGAAAAGGCGTATGACAATGTAGGCCATGAACACATCACTAAAGTATTAGACTCTCTGCTTATACCAGAGTTACTGAAAAATAATATTAAAGACCTCCAAAAAGGAAATACTACTCAAATTGAGACTTCTAAAGGAAAAACAAAATTAATACACATTGAAAGAGGCGTGTTACAAGGAGCACCGCTATCGCCCACTCTATATAATTTATCCATCGACCATATTTTAGAAGAAATGACTGAATGTTCTGTCAAAGAAGCTTATATGGGTTCAAAGTAATTGAATCATTACCGGCAGTTAACCCTAGAAGCGGCCATTGCCGGATATCCGGCAATTTCGTTTTTGCGAAAATCGTCAATTGCCGGATTCCGGCAATATAGGTCAATTTTTGTTCAACTACTCATTACACATGGAACACGATCAATAAATGTAATAATATTGATACCATTTTAAAGAGGATATTCCAAACTTTCATTTTCGTATATAATCAAACCTTGTAGCATTAAGAGATCGACGCAATTCGTATTATAATTTGAACGAAATTTAGCGCGCGAACCATTTCCGGCTCAAAAACGACAAAACGTCTAAAAACATATGTTTTTAAAAAAATTTTACTTTTTGTATTTTTTTGACTATCAGAAAGCCGTTGATTTGATTGAAAAGAGGACGAGGTCTTCTTTCGTTTCCAGTGATAAACGTTTGTCATATGACTTCGGAAAATAGGAAAAATAATTTTAAAAATCATTTAAAATGTGCGGTGCATAGTCTGGCCAATTTGCCGGAAATACGGCAAATTACAAATCACCTATTAAAACAATTAATTAATAATGAGTTTAGCGTGTTATAAATCATATAATTTTGTTGCTAAGAAAAAGTTATACATATTAGAAGTGATTCCTTCCTCTATGGTGCGTCCGGTGGTCTCTGTGGAAGAAGACGGAAATAGTTGTATTCCTAGGCCATTCTATCTATTGCCGGTGTGAAACCTCACACGTCTCATCCCAAACATTTTTAAGGAACCTTGATATATTTATATTTTACTTGTATATATGTATATATTCTTGTTCAGGAAGATATGCACTTCAAATAAATGTAAAAGTTATCTTATTATAAAATTGTAAGATAATTATATCTGCTTTTAATAACTAAATTAGGGTTTTTATCAAGAACAAATTATGTTTTCCTACACATGATAAGTAAAAAGAAAAACAGTTATTTTTTGTTCATAAGTGTATTAATATCAAAGAATATATTATAAAGTTTAGTAAAATAACAAGTCCTTTTTATATTTACCTATGCTTTGATTTAATTTCTTTGTGTCAAACAGGCATCCTAAGTTTGTCAATTTTGCCCATTTTACCTATTTTTATCAATAACTGAGGATAAAAAAAATTACTTCCAATAAACCAAACACATTTATATGCAGAGAAATAAATTAAATACAGTTTATTATGCATTAGATTGAGTTTAAATTAAATATTGTAAGTTATAGTAGTCTAATTAATAAATATTTCAAAATGATTTATAAAATTGATTGTTTGCATTTTGCCAATGATATACTAGCAGCGATTAGTTTGATTTTATTTTAGCGAATTTCCCTATAGGGAATACGCTATTACGGTAGTAGTCACGGTAAGACCTAAGCCCGGGACCATGATACTTTTTCGTTTTGAGGTCCCTAGAAGCCAAAAACACCGTTCGTTCAAATTGATATATATGTATATATATATATATATATATATATATGTATATATATATATATATATATATATATATATATATATATATATATATATATATATATATATATATATATATGTGTGTGTGTGTGTGTGTCCGTGAACACGATAACTTTTGAACGGAACCTCCGATTTTGATAAAATTTGGTACAGGGGTGTAAGCCAGCGTCTACTAGGTTGAGTTCGCGAACCAGAATGATCGGACCATGGGAACGGGGTTTTATGGGGTTTCAAATGGGTTAAAAATGGGTTTTTGGCTTTTTTTACTTTTATTTAGAAAATTCAACAATTTTAACTTAAACCATTTAAAATAGCTTAAAAAAACAAACAATCTAGTATTTTGAATTTTTTACCTAGCTTAAATGGTTATGGAGAAAATCCACAAATGTATGTTTTCCATGTTATTCTTATGGGAAATCAACAAAACCTTCTATCTTGCTTATTTACTGACATATCTTGATAAAATTTGGTATGTACATTCATTAGGAAGCGTTTAACTTATGTTTGCTTAGAAAACCCATATGGCGGCAAACCTATGTACTCACCCCTATGGGGTTTATGGGGAAAATAAAAAGAACACCATAGCCTTATAAAATTTGGTATGTACAATCACTAGGTAGGGTTTAACTTATATTTACCAACAAAACCCATATGGCGGCAAACCTACATACTCTCATCCCCATGGATTTTATGGGGAAATAGAAAATATACCAAAATTCCATTGGAAATTCGCTGAGTACGCAGGTCTGCTGCGACGGGGGTATTATTTAAATGCTATGTTCTTTCGTGAACAAAATGAGTATGCATATGATAGGTTTATCTTGTAAGGTTAAGTCACAGAGAGGGTTTGAAGTAACCTCTGCAGATTTTGCTGGAACACGGCCTGAGGGGTAGATTTTTGTTCTTAATTCGACCCGTACATCCATTCACTTAAATGTCTTAAGAATTTTTTTTTATTATTTCCTTATACTTATGTATATTTTCTTGTTCAGAATGATCTGTACTAAAAAAATATGTACAATTGATCATATTATCATGTTGTATAAAAATTATATGAAGCTTTGAGTAACTAAATTAAGTTTTTTGAAAATAAAAATAAAAATTTTAAACACATATAAAGCAAAGATCAACATTTTTTATAGTACAAAAACGCATTATTTCCAATAAATATATTGTACAGTTTAGTAATATTGCACATTTACTGTAATATGTATATATTATTTACTTTATTTTTATCTTTCAAATGTACATGGCACGTTAGTAAATTTTTCCATCTGCCGTAATTTCCCCTGTAACAGTTGTAAAAAAATATTTCTAACAAACTAAACACATTTACACGTAGGGAAATAAATTGCCTTTATTTTGTACATCTTCAATTTTCTGTATAAAAATTAGTGTAAAAGTTCTAGCACTCTACTTTTGAAAAATATTTCAAAATTTTTAAAAAAATTTGTTTTTTTCACATTTTGTGAAAAACGTGCCAACAGGAATTTTATTTAATTTATTTTAGAAATAATCTACGTCTTCTTCCGAACAAAATGAATATGCATGTGACTAGGTTATCATTAGTAGTTTGGACACTGTTAATTTTTTTAAAAACGTCTGCAAAATGGCCGAAATTGACTGGCCGCTTAGCGCACACGCACCGATTTGGCCTGGCCGCTCCTAGGGTTAATGTGCTAGGATTTGCAAATGACACTGTGATCATAGCAAGAAATAAAGAGTGTCTAATGATTCAATATGAAATGATATTGGAAAAATTTTCTAAGATTGGTCTAAGTCTTAATGTTAAAAAAAAAAAAAAAAAAAAAAAAACTAAAATTATAAATATCAAAGGTGGAAAATTGCATCCAGATTTATTTGATGTCGGTGGAAATTCCATAGAATCAATAAACATTGGAGAAACCATCAAGTATTTAGGAATAAACTTTGAAAATGAAATTGTTTTCGATAAAAAGAAAATAATGAATACTTTTAATAAGAATGTTCCAAAGGCTAACTACAACTCCTTACTTAAAATGTGATCAAAAATTAATTGTTCTCAATAATTACATTTGGCCCCAACTTGTATATCCTTTTCAGACAGCTGAAAGCGCCCGCACTTATTAGTTTTTCTCGCGTCGTACCCTCGCCCGGAGACGATACTCTGATTTCCGCTTTCGTCAACAGACTCCACAATCCCGGTGTGCCGGCATATCTATCTCCGGTGCTGTCTAATATGATATCATCATTTTCAATCGAAATAGTCTTCGATCCGATGGCCAGTTTGTTCAAGTTGAAATCGTAGCGAATACCGAACGATCTATCGTTGCTGGTAGCGAGATGTTGTTTGGCGATATCGCCAATATCTTGCCTTTCAGTGAATTCGCGGATCGAACGGTTTATCCTGCCTTCGTCTGGCGATTCTATTTCCGACGGTAAAGGATCGATGTGTGGTGATTCTCCGGGTGGAGGTGATTCTCCGGGTGGAGGAGGTTCGAGCACATCTTCATCTTCACGAGGCAAAGGCACCTTACGCGCCACCATCAATTCTCGACCCGGTGTACTGAAAGCGCGGGGTCTAAAAATGTCTTTCTTTCTTTGTATAGTTTTAGACACGGACAGACGTTGCGGTGGGGTCTTTTTATCGGAACCTTGCTCCTTGATCGCTTTGACAACTGGTTCTTGTCGCTTTTCAATCTCACGTTTTTCTTCAACTTCACGAATCTTTACTGCTTGGGATTCACTGACCAATTGGTTTTGCAATTTATCTAATTTTTTAGCCTCCTGCACAGTTAAAGGCTTAAGTGCAGATATCGGTATGAAAGGAATTTTGGATGCATATTGCTCATGTATCGGCGGATGTTTACGAAACAATTCCGCTCGCTCTTTCACTTGTTCTTTTCGGATTTCCTCATTTTCCGCGACCCATTTGTCTTGTAGTTTTTCAATTTTTTTACCCTCCTCGGCAGTCATCTCGTCGGGCCACATTTTGTCGGCCAATTTGTGTTTTTTAACTAACGTCTTGACAATCTCTTGATCGCTTTTCCTCTTCATCGTACTAATATAGGTAGTTGGGTTTTTAGTAGTAAATTTCAAATTGGATAATCGAAGTACAAAAGTGACGAATATTTTCACAAAAATTTTGAATCGAATAAAAAAACGTCCGACAACGTTTTTATTAAAAAAATAACGTTTACACATCAATTTTGAAAAACGTTCGCGGACGTTAGTTATTAAAAACAGCGTCTAGACATCGATTTTGAAAAACGCTCGAGGACGTTATTTATTAAAAACAGCGTCTAGACATCGATTTTTGAAAAACGTTCGCGGACGTTATTTATTAAAAACATTTTTCATATTGCACATGTATTTTCCACACCGCGCTTTTTTCATCATATTTACCGTGAGAAACCCATAAGGTTCATTCCAACACTTGTTGCATACATTTTCAAATTCACCGAAAGTCATGTCCGATCCCACGAAATCGTCGTAAATCCGTTTGGTGTAATGTTTATTCTGTTTGAAGACACAAAGGAAATTTATATTATTCCGTATGACCTGCATGTCCACTTTGCCGTAACTCTGGCTCAGGTAGACGCACGAAATCTTTTTATGCCTGCCTCTGATAAAATAGTCTTTAATACCTTTTTGCTCTTCCATCAGACAATCATCGAATATCACAAGTGAGTTATTCTTGCACTCGTCCACCGCCGGCAGTTCATCGCAATTGTTAAAGAAATACGCGATTCTCTTTTTATACTTTTTCTCTGCGTCCGCATAGGTTTTTCTCAGCTCAACATAAGCCGGCTGTTCTATGGATTTACTGAATACGTAAAGGTTTTTAAATATAATACCGTTTTTATTGTAAATGAAATTTAGCAGTAAATTGGTTTTGCCGCTGCCTGAAGAACCCACTATGAGACATCGCAATGGGCTGGGCAACAGGTTGTCTTCGAATGCCTCTTTGTAATATGAAACTATATCCATCACTATGTGGGTGAAATGACCTCTTGACATTCAGTAAAAAATGAAAGCGGAGAAATGATTTCAAAATTTAATTCTTTTTTTTAAATTAACGACATTGGAATTATTCACAAAACACACATGTCTTTCATTGCATTTTTTACAGCTCTGATAAAATCGAAATCACCATAAACCAATATGCAATTCGTTTTTCGGTCGTGATCATATCGGACGTCCACTTCATCCATCATTTTTAAAATCTTGTTAATCAAGTTACCGTCGGGGATATATTCGACTTCGTAACAATAATCGAACTCGCCAGTCACAATTTGCTCATTATTAAAATATTTACTTTGTATATCAATGTACTTGTATTGCTTTACGTCGTCTTCGTTTTTACGTGCTTTGAGAATAGACAACACGTGATGGATTCTATTACTCTTTACCAGCGCTTTCAACCTCTTATTATCGTCTATCAGATTTTGTAATCCATAATGATCTTTTCGTAACGTTGGTAACAGTTCCTCTAACATCCATTCTTTAAATTCTTCATTTTTATTTTTACTCGCTCCCAATAGAGAACAAACACCCGAGTCGTCTATATATGCAGTATCAGGATGTTCATCGGCGAAACGGAGAAAGTTGTCGTGTTCTTTTAACTCTAAATATTTAATAATATGCTTTTTGCTAATATTGTCATAAATGGCTTTCCTAGGTCTCCTATATCCAAGTATTTTGGATACATCATTTCCTCTAAACCAGAATTTATTATCAGCATCGAATATAATGGTAATTTCATCTTTTCCAAAACTAAAACTATTATTCACAATGTCTATTTCATTATTCATTTTGTCTAATATATAAATTGACATTTTTAATGTTGTTTTTTATTGTTGAAAAGATGGTGAAAAAATGTATTTACCATTATTATTTTGCATAATTAAATTTACCATTAATAGTCCCCACGCCGGACTATCTAAATAAAAAATGCAATTCAATAGTCCCCACTCCGGACTATCTGAATTCAATAGTCCTCATGCCGGACTATCTAAATACAATAGTCCCCACGGAGGACTATCTAAAATTCAATAGTCCCCATGCAGGACTATCTGAAATTCAATAGTCCCCACTCAGGACTATCTGATATTCAATAGTCCCCACTCAGGACTATCTCATATAATAGTCCCCATGCAGGACTATCTGAAATTCAATAGTCCCCACGCGGGACTATCTCATACAATAGTCCCCATGCAGGACTATCTGAAATACAATAGTCCCCATGCAGGACTATCTGAAATTCAATAGTCCCCATGCAGGACTATCTGATATTCAATAGTCCCCACTCAGGACTATATCATACAATAGTCCCCATGCAGGACTATCTGAAATTCAATAGTCCCCACGCAGGACTATCTGAAATTCAATAGTCCCCTTGCCGGACTATCTAAAATTCAATAGTCCCCATGCCGGACTATCTGAAAAATAAATACAATTGTCCCAGCATAGGGCTATCTGAATAATATCAAAACATGGTACGTTGTAATTCTTTCTCGTAGAACCCTCCAATTATACCTTCACCAGTTTCATCCGCAATCTTATAAGTCGTGGGTCTCGTGTTTAAAACTTGCTTGATTACAAAAATCTCGGAGGTCCAGTTCTGTTTGTATTTATTCGTGAAAACATCTTTTTTCGCTGTAATGCGGACTCTGTCTCCCACATCGAATTTCGCCTTTTTACGGGGTATTCTATTTTCCAATTCGTTGTACATTTTCAATAATGCCTGCTCGTTGCCTTTATTCACATCCACGGGCCTCATTTTTATAGTATGGTGGAAATCGTGTTTGTTGTATTCGTCGGTCAATTCTTGCAATATGTCATGCCACTTGTGGGAATTTCTTACTTGGAATTTTACTTTCAACTTCTCATTTAACGTTCTGTGATATCTTTCGATTATGGCGGATTTCTCCTCACTCTCGGTGTGGTACAATTTAATGTTGTGTTTTTTCAACAACTTGTTAAAATGTGTATTTTTAAACTCTGTCCCTTTATCAGTGTGTAAGAGTTTAGGCGGTGAATGACCGTCATTTTTGGCCCGGGCAATTATTTTTTCAAAAGCTGATGACACATCCGGACCATCTTTTTTCTTCAAGGGCTCTGACCAAACGAACTTACTGAACGTGTCGATCACATTTAAAATATATTTATACCACTTGTTTTCCCTAGCATATTCTTTCAAAATCAACAGATCGGCCGCCCACAAGTCATCGATACCTTTCGTGACGATTCGGCGTTTTATAAACTTTTTCACGACTGGTCTGTGCAGCTCTTTAGCTTCCAAAACTTCCGGCGGGTCTTTGATAAACGAATTTCTCTTACTGCCGCATATCGCACAATTTGATGTCGCAAGCCACCTTTTATTTCTCGTTTTGACAGTTTTGACATCCGTGGATGGTGTGTTTGTTTTACACTTTCTGCAATGCAATTCCATGTCTAATAATGCGCTGCTACTTTTGAAGTGAAATAAAATATTTGCAAATGCAAAGTCGCTTAAATAAATTGTACATTTGCGTAGATTGTGTGTTATATGTAAGGATAAGAAACGAGATGCAGCACAGACATAAAATCCAGTTGACCAAGGGTCAAAAGAATAAGTTGCGTATCGCTTATAAAAAGCAGAAACTCGCTATTTTAACTTTGAACAGAGAACAGTTGACGAACGGGAATGTCGAGGTGATGTTGACGGACGAACAACATAAACAAGTGTTGAGAGCCATAAAACACAATAAAGGCTTGAGATTGATATTGAGCCATTCGCAGTTGAAGAACAACATTGAAGGGGGTCTACTGAAAGAGATTCTGGAGTTGGCGGAAACGAGTATTCCCTATTTCAAGAAATTCGCTTCACCCCTGATCAAAGACAAAGTCGCACCAGCTATAAAAGATAAATTCGTGCCGTGGCTGAAAAAGATGATCGACGACGAGTTGGATACAATAATAGAAAAAGATCCGTCAGGTGCCGGATTAAGACAAATGATAAACAACCGACTCAATGCGGCTTTGAATGACGTACGGGTAAAAAAAATTAATTCCGTTGACGTTGAGCGATCTGGAAGTGTGGGCCAATAAATTGAAATTGAAGAATTTTCGCGGTGTTTTCAGACGAGAGCTTTTACCTGATGCACCTTGGAAAAACGAGTGCGGTATAATCAATATCGGTGATCTGGACACACCCGGAACACATTGGACGTGTTATTATAAAAATGGTAAAAATGTAATTTATTTCGATTCTTATGGAAATGCCCCACCACCTTTGGAATTGGACAAGTACATGATAAGTTTTGACATTCGCTATAATTCGGACCGATTTCAAGATTATAGCGATCCGCCAATCTGCGGGCATCTTTGTTTAGAAGTTTTAAGGCAGTTTTCAAATGGAAAAACATATGATGAAGTCAAAGACATTTTGAATAAAAATAAATACGCTTGGCTCGGGTGGTTCAATTGAGTCACTTTTTTATGATGCCCCCGTCAATAAATTGTTTACACCATTTTATTTTTTTAAATAATTTATTACCACCCGAAAATCTGTTTTCCTAATATAGAAATGTCGACGTTAAGATCATCAAGTCAAACTAACCAGTCAGAAGCATGGAACCTGCTTTCCATGGAGCCCAGAGAACCCAAAGGGGTTTTGACTGACAAATTCATCATGAGGTTCGATCGGTATTTGAACTGGGATCTGCTCTCTTCCCATTATGATTTTCCAATCGAGATGTTGCGGATGTACCCGCACAGAGTGAATTGGTCCAAGCTGTTGAGGCGTATTAAATTTTCGGAAGAATTCCTAAGAGAGATGGTCCCCCATTTCGATGAATGTTGGGGTATCCTGTGCAAATATCAAACGCTGTCTGAAAAGTTTATTCACGATTTCGCAGGTAAAATCGATTGGAATTACGTGTTGTTGTATCAAAATGTAACTAGCAGATTTTTGGACGAACACAAAATGTATTTTGATGAATCCTAGTTGAGTGGCTCAGAGATATTCAAAATAAAAACCCGAATTCGCGTGGATCGACCGGTTTGAATAAATGTTATTTAATATTTGCGGGATGAATAAAAACTAGTTGCTGTTTATTTTTTTTATATAAAACCATTATGATGTAAAACATTTTTCCTAACATAGAAATGACGACTTTTAGACTATCAGGCAAGACTTCACAACTGACCTTGAACTTGGAACATCCCATTCACTTGGATGCTGAGTACAAGTTGGCACTCACCGGACTTTTCTGCGAATACAACTTTTATAATTTATTTGAGGGTTGTAGTGTTTTGTTTGACGGTGGAACGAAAATCGGTTTCGGTAAAGGTTTTTGGACATTTGATGCCATACAGAAACACATACAAAAAGGTGTGGATCCGCTGTTACGCGGTAAAACAGATGATAAAAAGAATAAAGTCACGGTGGTTTCAATACTTAAAACTACGGGGTACCGAGTGAAAATCACTTCACCTATAAAATTTCACATGGAAAATCCACTGCGGCGTTTGCTGGGTTTCGATGAAATTGATGCCCCGGAATACTTGGACACATACAATGCGAAAAAACCACACAACATAAGACCATGGGACTTGATTGAAGTCCACTGTGATATCGTGGAAAATTGTTTTGTCAATCATGACGAACATTGGCACAAACACAAAGAGTCTTCGGTGTTGTATAGTTTCTTTCCATATGGTGAATTTGGTAATAAAATTGCTGTGATGCCGCGGCCGCCGCATTACGTGTCGTTGAAAAAAGGATTGAATAAAATCCAACAAATCAACATTTACATTACAGACCAAAATAATAATTTATTGCAGATGTTCGATTCGAATGTGCATATTTATTTGGAGTTGATTCGGGTGTAGTATTTTTTAATTTATTGAAAATCGGTTGTTTCTATTTTTTATTTGACGCCGCAAAACGTTATTCCTTGTATAGGTAAAAATGAACGGTCCTAACTTTAATGATTTACTGAAAGAAATCAATGGAAAGTCTTACATCAGGGTGGGTGACCTGGAAGTCGGTAAAAAGTATTTTGTGGAAAATATGGATAAAATCTCTTCATCATACGGTATGAGAATATTAGTCACATGCGATGATGTGAAATTCTATCTTCCTGAAAGCTGGAATGACAGGTTGACGAATAACTATATCAAACAACTGTTGAATTTTAAGGGGAAACTCTATGTGCTGTACAACGGTAAAATAACACTTTCAGATAATAAATTCAAGCACAGTATCGAGTTTAAAGTTGACGAATAAAAATAGTTTTTAAAAAACATAATTTTAAATATATTTTTGAAAATGCCCCGTTTAATTTATTTGTTGTGGAAACCCGTAATACATGCATTAGGAATCAATAATGGCTGAAAGCTACGGTTATTATTTGTTGAGTGAAAACGGATTTGAACCGTACAACGGGTCACCGGATGCAGCTGGTCTCGATTTGAGAAGTGCATATGATTATGTTGTACCGAAGCGGGGACAACAATTGGTAAAAACGGATATAACGTTTAAATTTCCCGAAGGCTGCTATGGAAGGATCGCGCCAAGATCCGGTCTAGCGCTCAAGCATTGTATCAATGTCGGTGCTGGCGTGGTGGACAGAGACTATACCGGCAACGTCTGTATTCTGTTGATAAATAATTCCGATATCGATTTTCCCGTGCATCGTGGAGATAGGGTGGCGCAGATCATATGTGAAATGTATAAAAAACCGCCCTGTATCAGATTGGAAAAAGTCGAACAGACTGAACGGAAAGACGGCGGATTTGGAAGCACCGGTGTAAACTGATTAAATTATAAAAATGATGTTGGAAATCAAAAATGTCTCGAGATTTTTTTTTTCAACCTCAGATTTTAAGTAACGGTAATGACCAATCAGAGCGCTCTTCCTTGTCACATGACCTGTTTCGACCAATCAGACCACTCTTCCTTCAGATGACGCAGAACCTACTAATCAGAGATATGGCTCTTTAGACGAGCTATAAAAGCCCAAAATAATCTAAAACCCCAAGTCATATACAACAACACCGGCTCCCGGGACCAGAAACAACATCGACTCCCGGGACAGGAATCGGCGTTCAATATCTACTAACTTACAACGATCTACAAACACTTACACTACTACAACACCGGCTCCCGGGACGGCACAGAATCGGCGTTTCATATCCAGTCCCCACAGCGCAGATTCGGCGTTCAATATCTACTAACTTACAACGATCTACAAAAGCCCAAGTCATCTACTACAACACCGGCTCCCGGGACGGCGCAGAATCGGCGTTTCATATCTCTTAGTGAAAATGTCTAAAAGTAGACGAAAATCCTTTTAAAATCAGGATTACGTTAAGTAAAACAACGGAGGTTAAGAGGGCGTCTCATACTTCCTTGGATTAAATTTCTGGATTAATTTTTTGTGGATTAAATTCACCATTTTTTAAACCCTGATAAAATGGATGAAATTAGCCCGAAATCAGATACAAACTGGCCCAGAACCAGTCAAAAAAGAGGTTTACGAGGGTTCGGTGAAGAGTGCGTCTTGCCCTTCCTTGGATTAAATTTCTGGATTAATTTTTGTGGATTAAATACACCATTCGAAAAACCTGAAAAATGGCTGAAATTAACCCAAAATCAAATACAAACTGGCCCAGAACCAGTCAAATATGAGGTTTACAAGGGGTCTGTTAAGAGTGCGCCTCATACTTCCCTCATACTTCCTCATACTTCCCTCATACTTCCCCTCATACTTCCTAAATTCACCATTGCAAAACCTGAGAAAATGTTGTAAAATGTTGTAAAATGGTTTTAATTTGCCTACAATCAGATAACAAACTGGCCCAAAACCAGTCAAAAATGAAGTTCATGGAGGGTCGGAAATCGGAAGTATGAGGTGTCCCAGAACCGCTGTTTCATATCTACTTATTTTATCAAAACATTATTTTAGTGAAATTTTAAATTTTATATGTTTGGCAACCTCTGTTTTGAAGCAACTTAATTGTAAGGCCCCGACTATACGGGCGACTTTGTCGCCGCGACTTAGTCACTGACGTCTATTTCCCTCAGTACTCAATGAGGGGCGGGGGCAGATCAGACAGTGTTACCAACACTGCAAATACCGCGCACGGAAGGGACACTTGGGCAATGCTAGCTGACACTAGCAATGATAGTGTTGGTAACACTGTCTGAACTGCCCCCGCCCCTCAATTGAGTACTGAGGGACTTAGTCGCGGCGACAAAGTCGCCCGTATAGTCGGGGCCTAAGGAGGTGAAATTTATTATAATAAATTTTCTTTATACAGTATCCATAGTCAATGGTGGTACCAACTATTAACACTATTTGTATGTATTGAGTATGTTGGCACAACTGTCCATATCAAAAAAGAAAGAAATATCAATGAAGAAGTGTTGATTGTTGATTGTTGTGCAATAATCAATCATATTGTTGTATTTAAGCCCTAACCCTAAAGTTGCAAAATTTCAAACGTGTGTAAACGAATTTAATGATTTAATTTTAAATATATATTCATCGCATGTGAATTGAACGGTCTTTTGGTTTTTCAACACAATGTCCCCAGTTTCCTCTATACACTGGTTCAGAAAAGGTCTGAGAATTCATGATAATCCATCTTTAATTTCAGCTTTGGAGAAGGTAATCTTTTAAATTATGACATAGGCTAGGTATAAGCCTAATTGAACTTGACTGTAAAAGTAAACTGAGGTGAAATGAGTTTCTAATTTTAAGCCTTACAGTATTTTTTTTTTTTCATGTTGTTAAGTCTTTGAAGACAATTATTAATAGGTTACGTAACTTACTTCTGTCTTCAGCTTCAATAAATCCAAACTATAATCCAGGACTACCATGGTTTCGACAAATAAATTGTCATCATCAGGTCCGATTTCACGAAACCAAATATCAGTTTGTAAACCTAGCCTATATCAAGAAGTTAAAATTCACAAAAATAACACGAATAAGTTAACTTTTAAAAACGATTAGTGCACTATTATACAACGCGTACCGGCCGGTAGGTGAACGGTGAACCTTTGAGTTGGCGTTCACCTACAGGCGTTGTAAAATATAATAAAACTTCATATAAGTTGTTTATTTTTTGAGGAAACAGTCTACAATTTTAGATTCATTAAATTACCTACCTAGGCCTACAGTAATTACAATTTCACCTAAAAAATAAACTCTTACAACTCAATTCTAAAATACTAAAACACACAACAATATAACTTACAGTACGTTAACTAGCAAAATCAGCTACACTGCTGTACAATAATCAGCAATATGAGCATAATCGTAAGCCGAACTGAGGGTCTTTGTTATCATATACCCGTATATAAAACAGACGTTGAAATCTGCTGATTTTGGCTGTGAGAAACCCGGCTGATGGATCATTTCCAAGACTGCATCCGGACCATCCAGCGTCCGACCATCGGAGTCTGAATGAGAGGGAGTCACCGTTGACTCCCAAGTATTTGGGTTATATCGATAGTCAAGGTACCCATTATATCGGTAATGTTATGATTTTAACAAAATGTTATTGTGTAGTGATATAGTTATATAACATTACCTTTATAATGTATAATGAAATAAGAACATTTCTTGTCCCCACATTTAACACAAAAAACATTTGCCTGTAGGCTAATAAAAAAATGTGTACAGTTTCATATACTGCCTACACTACTATCGAATGTGTAGCGGCAGTAGCTCAGTGGTAGAGCTCTGGGTTATCACCCAGCGGGCCCGGATTCAATGCCCGGTTCGGGGACAATAAGATCGTTAGGCCGCTCCCGTGGTTTGGAACTCACGTTAAGCCGTTGGTCCACCTGCATAGAAAAAAAAGTGCAAGCATTTCAGGCGAGGAGAACTATCGGTGAATTGCTGATCTCCCTCCACTAAAAGCCATACGATAATTAATTACTATCGAATGAAACTATTTATTGATATATATATACATATATATCGATAAATCGATTGAATAGGATTGAAAATTACTGTCAAATACAAATTTATTCTATTTTAACAAACTTAACATTAGCCCAAACTAATCTCCATTAATATGAAGAATCACCCTATTCCCAGGAAATTTTAAATGTGAGATTAGACCATATTTAAATAAGATACGAAGCTAGAAAACCTCTATTTTTCTTTAGCTTTTATTTCCGACATTTAGGCTATAATCTAAGAACTAGTAGGCCTTATCGTAGAAGCTAACATAATTTAAT